>JAEIIL010002909.1:0-16478 GCA_018905715.1 Drosophila lini | reverse complement strand
CGTTCTCTTGTGATGCAATCGCTAACATATTTTGTCTCCATTTTTATATATATAGATGTGAAGGTGTGAATCTTATTTCATATATCAAAAATTAAATAAAAATATTTATGTTAGGTCCCTCGCTTTTTGAACTATATTTTAGCAAGTACTCATTATATTATAATGTTTAATTGTAATATTATTTTATCTATAAGTAATAGAACAACTTAATTTTTTAAAATTAAAAAACATTTCCTCTGTATATGTAGTAAACTCACCTGATTTGAATAATTTTTTACCAATAATTTCCCATAGTGGGTCCCATGATGCAACGCTCTCGATTGTTGGGGGGGCAAAGCAGACATTTGTGCAATATACGAGACTCAAGTCGAGTTGAGAGCCAAGCCGCCCCCTCAACCCCCTTAAAAAAAAAAAAACCGTCCCCCCTCTTCTCAGCACGATTGTTTGTGTTGGCTGCTGAACAATTGAAGTTCGCCGGCGCAAATATAAAAAGTGAGCAAGAGCCAGAGATATATGGTACTATATGCGGAGAAAGCGAGAGAGCCAGTCTCAGCTGATGGTTGTTGTGGTTCCTCTTGTTGCTGCTGTTGTTGTTGTTGCTGGTGGTGGCAGTGGTGGCGGTGGTGCAACGCCTCCATTTGCAAAACTGTGGGCAAAAGTTGGGAAAACGGGAGCGGCAGGAGCTTAACTTAACTTTGCTTTTACTGCGATAAAATGAAAATTGCACACGCGCCATAAATAAGGATTCTCACAAGGATAATTTATAAAACTTTGCTCACAAGCGTTTTACTTATGAGAAGCGAGCGACGCCAGACAACGTACTCTCCACACCTTAAAAAACCAGAGGGGGCGGCAATAAAGGGGGTTTTCTGGCACTGCAAGAAGGGATACATGTTGGGGAATTGGGATACAAGGTTAATAGATCCTTTTATTATAAGAGCCTATTTTTTAACAATTTTGAGTGTATTTTTCAAAGTAAAAAAATGTTGAAAAGGGATCCCCTTTAAAAATATAAACAATTATACCCTTAAATCTTTTTCCAATAATTTATACATTCATAATTGTGGTATATCTTTTCCTATATTTGATTTTTCAAGTGTTTTCCATTTTTTACTGTGTTCTCCGACCATATTCCCACCCAAGTTGGTAAATTGCCCGGGAGCTCGCACTGTGACGTATGCAGAAGTACCTGACCCCCTGACCTCCCGCCGCAACCGTGTTGACCCTGGATCCTGCCACCTCGCTACCTCTCCAAATGGCCAAAATAGCCGAAATGGCCGAAACGCCGGATTCCGAATCTGTCGGCCTGGGACACATACTCGCCGGCATTGTAATCGATGTGCGAAATAAACAAAAGCGGACATAATTATCGAGTTATCGCGCGGCGCCTTGCTGCGGGTGGTGTTGTGCCTAACGCCCTTCCGGGGATTCCCCCCTTTTCGGTCCTTATAAAGGACTCCCCTTTCTGTCGGAGCAGTGCGAAATGAATGGAACTAAGCCCGCACCGAAAATGTTCGTTACGTTGCGACGGCAACGCATCGATATTTATGATGTCATGGATTTTATTGTTGCCTGCTGCAAAATATTCATATGCACACACAGTGCTGGCCGAGTGTCCTTTCTGGCCGGGGTCCTCGACACATACTCTCCTCCTTCCCTGGCCCGACCCCACACGGAAACAGTAAAATGACCATCAGCAGTACAGGATGTAAATTTTGCAGTAAAACGAGACAACGCACAAGGATATGAATGGGTCAGCAGCGATGGGGATTGGGTGCGGGTGCTGGTATGGGTTATTGACGTCGGCGATAAGGCGGAAAACAGAGGCAGAGAGAAAGAGAGATGCTGCGATAGCCTGGCCAGGATATTCAGAGTCAAATTTGAGCAGGTCGTGGCCTCCCGCCCAGTGGCCACCCCCTCTAGGTCAGAGGGCAATAAAATGTTGCCGATATTATTTTGCTGGTGCCGCCGTTTCAGTGTTGGCATTATATATATGAATATATAAATATAATTTAAACTATCAAAATTTAAATTTCATATTTAGACACTCCTGTTTTTTATATATTTAACAACATAATTAAGAGGATTTATTGAGATTATATTTTCCGAAAAGCTTAATCATTTCTGTGGATTAAAAAAGACGGCATCACTATGTCGTCCTATTTTTTTCGCTTTAGCTCCCCCCTTCGCTTTGGGCCTTCCTTTGTTTGCCCTGTTAGTATTGCCTATTGCCAAGTTTGATGGGGTGCCCAGCATCAGTTAAGCGCCCAGCAGCAGCATCGGAAGTTGCACATATGCCTGGAACCCGGTCTGGTCCGGTCCGGTCTGTCCAGTTCGGTTCGGTCCAATGATGCGGGCTCTCCGGTGTCGGATTGGCGATGTATCTCTCTTGTTATTGTTGCCGCTGCACTTGAGTTATGCGCATAGATTGAAAATCGTTGATAACCGAAAAAAAAATCGCACGAAATGCAGCAGCAGCAGCAAAAACAACAGCAACCGGCAAACAAACACGCGCTTCGCAATTGTTTGTTGTTGTTTGTTGTTGGGGGGCGTGGCACCACGAAGTTTCCAACGCGTGATGCAACACGCCATTATAAAGTTATTAAAAGGGAACAGGCAACAAAATTGGCAAAACCAAAAAAGAGATACCAAAAACAGGTAAGAGGACAGAAGAGCATGTGGGGGCCTTGGGGAGGTGGGTTCCTCCCCCCTAAACTTGTGCGAATATTTCTCGGATAATGGGACAGGTGCATTAATGGGGAGTGAGACAAACTTAATTAGCCAAAGAGAGTGCTAAAAAAATTAGTTATAGTGGCAAGAAAAATATACTAAATCAAAATAATTATAGGGGAAATTAAATTGGAAATCCAAAATATAATATTTAAATTTGTTAATATTTTTTGATTAACAACAACTCTGAATTTCCACAAATATTAAATATATACCTAGTGTTTTCACTATCCTGGCCGGTTCCCCATGAACAAACCAGCCCGATACATTTATGTATATTTTATCACAAAAATATTTTTCCTACCGTCTGCTGACAATCAACTGGAAAAACAAACAAAAAATAAATAAAAAATCAAAGATGGGACTGAGAGCGGAGTGTAGTTGCAACAATGCAGAAATTGTTTATGAGATTAAGCTCATAAAGTGCGAAAATGCATTTTAATTGAAGTGCAGCTTTGGGACTTAATAATATTTCCATTTTTGCCTTTTTTCCGAGCTCTGTACATGGGATTTTGTGCTGTCTGATAGTAAATTTTCCAATATCGGAGCACAAAAAAGGAGTTTGTATAAAATGAAGCGAGAGGCCCTGGACAATGGCGTTGATTGTTTGAACTCTCTGCCCGACGCTTCGATGGATGTTTTTCCCATCATATATACATATTTTTTACCCCTTTTTTTGCTGACAATAAATTGTCAATAAGCGTAAATTGTGAATATTTATGTTGCAGGCAGAAATAAATTAGTTTTCACCAACAAATAGAGTAATAAGATTAATTAACAGCGCTGATGCTGAGAGATTAGGAGCGACTAATTTGCATTTCCCCCAAAGCGGATCCGGATGTGCCACTCAAGATGCAGCGGAAGTGGCGGCGCTAATTGTCCTTCGTCCTTGGCTGAGAAGTTTGGGGAATGCCTCATAAATACGACATGTTTTGCATGAATTTGAAATGAAATGTTGTCTGAAACAAGGCATTTAATTTGTATGGAATCCATCAGCGATCCTTTGTCTTGTTTAGCTCTAGAGTACCAAAGGAAAAAAAAAGTAGGAAAATAGGGGAAAAACCCAGACAACAAGGGGAATGTGCATACCCAACCCCACTTTCTTGCCATTTTCATGGCTTTGTTCAAAATTACCATCAAGTTGACAGTTCTATGGCGCGTTGACAGTTCACACAAGCACACAGTTGGCCATATGTAAATGTCGCCAACTCTCTCGTTGGCTCATTCTTGTGGAAAATGTTTTTCTGCAAACCGCAAAACGGAAGGAAGGAACTACTGGGCAAACGAAACGAAATGAAGAATGTGCCGGGCAAAAAAACGTGCCAGAGAAAGGGTAGAAAATACTTGAAAATGCAAATAAATGTAAGGTTTTTGCCAGTTTTTTTTTTTTTCGTTTTTATTTTTTCCTTTAGACCTTCCACGTCACGAATTCGTCACCGTCCACGTGAAGTGGACGTCGTCCCCCATCTAGTTTATTTCCAGTCTGCCACTATTTTTGTCGTTGGCATTTAAAGTGTCACATTTATATGGGATTTTTATTCGGTCCTAGCCACGCAAATGTGTGAATTTCCGTCGCGCCTGAGTCGGAATTTTAAAATGTGTCCCCCCTTTGACTCATCATCCGTTTTATCCCGCGGATAAAAGTCACTCAGGTGTTAAAATACAACGGCACTCATCGTCAGGTGGGGAATAAAAACGTAAAGAGTGTAAAGTAAAAGGTGGTGACATGTGATGTTTTCCGGTTATATATTTAAATGTGCTTTTGAGTTCTAGTTCAAATAATTAATTAATTTTATATTACAAAATATTCACATATGAATATTTAAAACCCAAGGAATACCGGAAGAAATATTTCTGAAATAATAGGAAAACATCCAAAAACAACTTGGCTTCTCTTGGGATTTTAAGAAATATATTTCATAGACTCCAAAGACAGATTGCTACTTGAAAATGGAAAACTGATAAACCTCCTGGGACTGGAGAAATGCCATGTCTTATCGCTGGAGATAATTGTCAGGCCATAAGAGTCATTCGAACTCCAATTACAATTCGCTTTTCATAAAAAAAATATATGTATATAGAAGAAAAATGGAAACATCCTTGATCCTTGTCTTTGGGAAACATGGCAGCCGCACACAAATGTCGCTATTTTTGGTCGATTTCAATGTTCAAGTACTTCCCACCACTTTACCGCTTTCTCCGCCTCCTCTGGCTCTCCCTTATCTCTTTCTCTCTCTCTCTCTCTCTCTCTCTCTCTCTCTCTCTCTCTCTGTTTCTCTTTCACCAGGGAACTGCAACTGAATGTCTCACTAACTAGCGCATATGCGCACATTTCCCTCACATTTCCCTTTATGGACTAAGTACCCTTGAGCCGGCTACAACATGTTCCAATCATAAATCATAATTCAATATGGAGTACTGCCTCCGACCCCAGATATATGTATATATCTTGCATCAGTATATGTGTAGAGGGAGGCTGAACATGCATTACAGCAATTCAAATGAAATATGCATTAAAATTGCCCACCAATTGGTAAAATAAAACCCGATCGCTTCTAGGGTTTCGCCGAAAAACGAACGGAAACTCAAACAGTTGTGAAGGATATATATTTTTCCAGGGAATTTCATTCGTTTTTCCCTTTTTTTTGGGATACTGAAGGGGGTCAAGTGCTAATTGCCCTAAATCACAGGAGGATTTAGGATGTCTGGCGAGTTCATGTCTCTGTGGTCAGTTTTAAATGTGAGGCAAATCCTTGGACATCTTTGGCAATGTCCGAGGTTAACAACTAAACATCGGCAAACTAAAAACCCCAAAGTCCACATAAATTGCCATTGTGATCCTGGTTTTGGCAGGCGAGTGGAGCCAAAAAGATTGTCCAGACATTTCAGGGAGATTAGTCTGAGGATTAAGGGACTGCTCACATGGTTATGCAATATGCACTTCCCTCTCTCGCAGTGTCCCTCCGTGTGCCTCTGATCAGTTCCCAGACATTTCCCATAAAGAAACTTGGCAATAGTTCGATGACATCGCGTTGCAAGCTGCAACTAAAGATTTAAATGTAAAAATAGCTCCTTATTCATCTCCTCGGAAGGAAGGAGGGAAGTCGGCCGGTCCCCAGACCCAATCCCATTCCCATTCAAAGTCCCATCCCATTTCCATTTCCATTCCTATTCCCGGAACGTGCAATGGCAACTCGCATGTTGCATGTTGCATGTTGCACCGCGTGTTGCTTTATTTGCATACGAAGACGCAACGGATGGCGGATGCTGCCGAGGGTTGTGGCGCTGCAGACAGATGCTGGAGATTGTTTTCGGGTGTAGGTGAATGTGGGGATACGATTGTACAAGCGAAATGCAAATCAGGAGGAGGCCCCACGACTTTCAGCTTCCATTTCAAGGAGCTTGAGATATATAATAAGGTATATTAGTTTTAAACAGATGGCGAAATATATTAAAGCCATTAAGTGTCTCAAGTTTTGTGCCTATTTATAATTAAGAAACCTTAAAAACATATTTGAAAAACGGTTTCAAGTGCAAGCAAGTTAAAGAACCCTCTCCTTTGCCGCTTGGGTCTCTTCTTCCCATTGTTAAGGCCTAAAGAAGTCCTCCTATATACACACATCCCAAGCACATATGCATGTCGGTGTGTGTGTATAGAACCTTTCCCATATGGAAGCTCCATCTTCAATCGCTTCTCCCTCCGATTTCAGAGTTCGAATCGCTGTCGGACTTGCCAAAAGATTGGCTTTTGAGATATGCCCACAATAAAACACACAAATAAAACTTGCAAACCTGCAGCAGCAACTGCGACTCACCTTTTGCCCCCCCTTGGATCCCCTTTAACCCTCTGTTGCCCCAACCTGGATTCGATTTTTTTTTTTTTTTTGTACCTTTGCCTGAGTGTTTTGGCTTCTTGGTTGCGTTTTCTTCTGCTTTTGCTGGTCCTCGGTTGGCGGCGGCAAACCTTTTGTTTATTTTATTATCTTTGGCTATTTGGCTGCTCCGTGTGCTCACCCCTCTCAGTGTCCACATTGATCCCTCTGCCTCCTGTCCCTCCCCCGCAGCCGCTGGTTCTTTGTATATGGAGTGTGGCGAAAACGCTTAAAACGAAATTTATTTAGTCGGCCCAGGCGGAGGTCGCGCGAGATTCGCAATGCGACAAAAATGCGACTAAAAATAAAGCAAAAACGACACAAAACAGCACGCGAAATGAACGGCGTAGTGGCAGTGGAAAACTAAAAATAAATAGAAATAGAAAAGCGTTGCCGAAAATTAATTTTATTTCATATATACAGAGGGCATGCTCTGCAGAGTGTATACTCTTTATTCGTTTTTGATACTTTTGGTACAGTTTTACGGGGAGATAATAAATTGTTTTTAAAGTGTTTTTAAAACTTTCATTAGCTTACATTGTTTCAAAAAGATGTATCAAAAGAAGCTAATGCATTTTCTTTCATCTGCAACAACATAAGATGTTTTTTTGTTTCATAAAATTATTTTTAAATATTTTATTCTTACTTAGACATATCCATTTAGAAGATACCTTTAATTTTGATTAATTCCCACCACCTAGTTTCCTTGGATTTTTATTTTTAAACCTTTTGAAGTGCAGCTTAAAATTGCCGCCAAATCGGAATCAAAATCAAAATCCGAATCTCAATCCGAATCAGAATCAGCTGCCAAATCCAATTTTATGATGGCGCGCAGACATTTGCATAAATGTTGTTTTGGGGCAACCAAGAGAGACAGAGATGGCAGATGTGGGGGCCGAAAGAGACGGGCATACGTTGGCCTACAACGACGCAGCATGTGGCAGCCTTGCTGATGTTGTCCGTTCCAAGGGGGAGGGAGCACAGCGGACATGGGACACTGGACATTGCATTGCAATGCGTTGCATGTTCGCCGTGTTCTGCAATTCTCGCATGCAACAGCAAACAGCACGCGAAGACAGATTAGAAACGGACTAGGACCGCGCCCAGCGGGGGGGTTGAGGGTTGGGCTGGGCACCCAGGGGGCTATACGGGGTTAAGGCGGGCGCAAAAAGGGAGCCGTCTGTTATCATTGCACAAACACAGCGGGCAGCTGCAGTTGCGAATTCTGTTTGCCGCCACACGAATGGGAAAAGCTTCCACTGCATCTAAGCCCCGAATTGAGTGTCGAGGCTTATAAACTCCCATGATCCGATGCGATCTGCCTTGGCCTGGAGTTAAATGAATTCTGGAAAACCTGCGAAAAATGATTTGAATTTTTAGAGTTGCAAATTAAAGAAACTATAACTTACAATCCCGAAAAGCTTTCCCTTTGCATTGAAATATTTGCCCAGCAAAACATATTCTTTAAGGAGTATCTTCATTACTCCAACCCTTATTGCCTTCCTTAACCCTTCTTTTTTTTCAAGACCTCCACAAGTTTAACTGCATTCTGGAATAAAAATTTGCATATGCTGCCTGTCGACGTCGAAGCAAAAACTTCTTAGCATTTTTGCTTCTTTTGTTTGGCTTTTGTTTTGTTTTGCTCCACTTGGCTTTTTCTTGCCGTTTCATTGTTGTTTTGTTTTGTTGTTTTTTGTATTTTCTATTCGCAACTGTTGGCATTTCCATTTCAACGGGTATGGGAAAACTTGGATAGAAATACGAGCCAGGCCAAGCAGCGAGTTCCCTGAGTTTCCAGCAATTTCTTTAATTTTCTGAAAGGATATACAAATAATATATACATAAATATATGTATTAAGTGAGTTATACCAACAAATTAAATTGAAATAAAATTAGTTAACCGAAAAATCTAAGCAACTATTCTGGCCAATCCGCCATGTTGCATTATTGCTGCTGCAACAGCAGCCGCCAAAAAGGGTTTAATTTCATTTCGAGCTCGGCCCCCTCCCTGCCTTAACCCCCCTGCTGCCACCTTAACCCTTAAGTGTGTGCTTATGCAGGAGCAGCTCTCGTTCGCTGTTGCTCTGTTATCTGCAAAACTCCATTAGAAAGGCAAAGGAAGCAAATGGCAGCTAACGAAGGCAAACACAAAGGAGCCCGAGGAGCAGCCGGGGGAAACGCGGAGGCAGACAGAGCAAAAAATAAAAGGAATAACAAAATAAAAAAAAAAAACAGGCAACGACGTCGCTTAACGACTTTAAAGAAAAATTAAAAACATCCCAAAAGGAATACATCTTCGCCCAGCTATGGGACTGGTGGAATGAGGACTTGGACCCCGCCGACCCGCTGTTGCCACGGCTGTTGCATGCTGTCCATCCGACATCCACCATCCAGCATCGCAGCACCGCAGCATCGCAGCATCCCATCCTCCGATCCCTGCATCCATCCATCCGTCCTCCTGTCCGCTCAACATTGTTAGTGGCTCTCGAATTTATTTTAACGAACTAGTTTGGTCACTTCATACAACATTTTTTGCTGCTGGCCCGGGCTAAATTCTTTGGCCGGGGCTTTTGCGCTGGGTTATAAAATATATTCGCCTTATATAAATAAATAAATTGGTAAATGGCGTTTCATTTGGAGCTCTCCATCCTCATCCGCCAGTGAGCTGTGCTGTGCTGTGTTGTTCCTGCTGATGCGATGATAAATGCGACAAAAACCTGTCGCAGTTCCCTCTGACCGACCGACCGGCAACCAGCAGCAAATTGAATTTATTTGCTCGCAAATGTCCGCAAGATGGAGTTAAGGCCAAAACGGGAACGGAAAAAAGGTTGCAGACAACAGCAGGGAAGAAATCTAAAAGAGAAGTCGCCTTTTATGGCTTACAGCGGTTTGGTTCGGTTCGGTTTGGTTTGGGCCTTGTCTGATTGCCAGCAATGTCGAGTATTTGGATGTCGGTTGCTGCCTGGCTGTTTCGATGGGAAAACCGCGAGATGAGAAGGGGAATTGGGAATCGGGCCCGAGATCATTGTCTGCCAACTGGGGAATTGTCAATCATCGTGCGAGCATGCGGGCTCCAATGAAGACAAATCCTTGGCCATATGGAGATACACAGTTAAAAGAAGTTAAAGCTAACAAAATTGTGGCTAACCATTGGACTATTTTGGATTTTATAAGAGAGGGGATATTTTTACAATAGATCCTAGATACTTGGAAGACATTCTGATTTCTTTGTGATCTCTATTACATCATCACAAATTTTATTAAAATTATTTTAAATTTCTCCGGTTAAAGTCCTTTTTATTGAGTACAACACCATCATCTCCGCATAAAGTGTGTTGTTATATAATGCCCAAAAAACATGAGATAAACGAAACGGAACCGCTTTTCTTTCCTTCATTCCTTATGTACATATTTATATATATTTTTTTAGAGAGCCCTGCATGATGATGAGCAACATCAGCACCAAATAAAAGTAAAAAGGCAACGAAATCGCACCCAAAATGCTTAACGAGCAGCGCAGGCACTTGCAAAATGCTTGCTTCCAAGCAAAAAGCAAAAGCACAAGCGAACGGCTAAGAATTATTTACTTCAAATTCCGAGTGCAACATAGAATTCGTGCAGCAGCAGCAGCAACATGCAATGCACGGCAGCAACATGTTACCGAAAGGAGCTGCAGAATCCAGGGGCTGAGAGCTGAAAGGGTGCAAAAGCAGCTAAAACGCCGATAAAAGCAACGATGGCAGTTCAGCTTCGTTTGCTGCTCAGGCGGCCATGTTGCTGATTGCCATTGCTGGTGCTGTTGCCGTTGCCGCTGTGTGTTGCAGCGGCAACTCATTGCAAATGCAGCCCAACTGCGCGCCTTTCTCAAGACTTCGTTTCGGCGACGTTCGGCCAGCATCATTACTTCCATTCAAGCTGTTTGGCTTGGCGTGTACATAAAAAATACAACAACAAAAAAATATCAAAAAATGCTGGGGAAACAAATATAAAAAAAGAGCACAAAAAAGCGCTAATGTTGCCCCAACCTCAAGCATTTTGGACAATGCGACTGGGCAGCAGCAGCAGCAGCAGCAGGAATTGTTGCCATTGCCATTGCATGTTGCAGCAGCAGCAGCAGCAGCAGCCACTGCCAAATAAAGCAAACGCATTGCGAATTCCTCTTGGCTCCTGCCTCCTGCATGTTTTGCGCTGCTGCCTTTTAATGATTTAAAATTCCATTTTAAGAATTTTATACTTAATGATGTGTTTTGCGTTGTATAGCATCGTTGTCCGCGGAGGATTGCCCCTCTGGCAAATGGCGATTGTCGTCCTCGTCGTCGTCGTCGTCTTTGCTTTTGATCTAAACGCTGCGTGCTTTCCGTAAATTGCTTTTCGTTGTCGTCGTTTTCGGTCCTGGGCTTTGAACCTTTTGTGGAAGCCGCATGAAATGTGTGCGAAGAGGAAACTTCCTTTTTATCTCGTTGTCTTCACCAACAAAATAAAAAAGGAAGACAACAGCGGCGGCAAAATTAAATGCAATTGCAATTGCAGGCATGAAATCGCGGCAACCAAAATATTTGCCGAAATTAGATTTATGGGCCAGCACTGCCGCCCAGCAGCAGGTTGTAAATCAAAAGACGATTTTCACTTTTTTGCAACTGTTGCAGATTTTGAGGAAATGGAAAATTCTATTGACGCATGCAAATTTCACGCCGCCCGCCCGCTGGCTTTGTTTTTGGCAAAGAGCAGGTAAGGGGAAAATTCCCGCCAAGTGCGTGCCGGAATATGAATTTTCATAATTTTCGCACAGTTTGCGGTTGGCGAAAAAGGTCGGAAAGGACTTCTGGAATGTCATAAAGCAGCTGCACCGAATATATCATTTTTTGTTTGTCATATTCTGATAAAAACTGAAACAAAACAATAGTAAATGTGGAAAAAGGTAGGCCAGGTTGGAGGGATTTTCCTTTTCGAGATGTTTAGAAAGTGCGTTACATGCTCGAAAATCGAATGTGATTTATGGCAAAAGAAATTTTTTGAGATGGCCAGCAAAAGTAGGTCAGAGTTCAGTATCTACTGGAGTTTTCCCGGGTTCAGCAGGATTTTTTAAATTGTATATTTTATCTCTTGGAGCTGTGTGCGGCATAAAAATTCAATTATCACTTAATAACAACGAGGAAAATGAAAATTGCACGGGGAGTTGCACAGTTTTTATTATTGCTGTTGCAGTGGCAATGTCAGTTGCAGTTGCAATTGCAGGAATTGCAGGTGGCCGAAGGAAAAAAACAAAAACATTTCCACTTAGCGTTATTAACAGAAAAGGTCGTTAAGGCACATTTGAACTTACTTTACACCTTTACACCTTTTACGCGGGCGTATTTTCATTTTAATTATTTCATTCCGAGCAATTACACAAAAGTTGGCGAATGAAAACTTGGTAAATTATGTTTGGAAATCTTCTTTGCTGAAAAATGGCTTTGCAACTAATTGAAACGGTAAAACTTAAGATTTTTCTCATTCGTAAAATGCATGGCTTAAACTATATATACATATTTAACTTTATCCAAAAACTAAACAAACTATTTTCTCTTCCTCTTTTTAGGTAAGTGTCAAATCATTACATTTTATAAAAAACAAGAAAATAAATCCACAAAAGACATTGACAGAGTGAGTAGAGAAATAAAACAATACAAAAAACGCCAGCGAATAGTAAGCCCCTTTTGGAAAAACAATTTTCCGGATTAGCCGAAGATGTGAAACAAAAAATTGGAAAAATTACTCATGCATGCTGCTGCTGGGGCAGGAAGACTTGCAAATTTTCCAGCCATCCCCCGAAATCCCGAGATAGCAAACTCAACGCCCCCATTTAAATTTATTTGCCCAAGTTTACTTTCCCATAGCCTGAAATCAAATCCAATCAATAAGTATCTTAAATAAATTCATGGCAGCCACCACCCCCACAGCCACATCCACATCCCTTTCCATTCCCACCCACCCGGCAGCAGCCACTTAGCTACCTCATTTTTTGTAATGCTAAATAAATTTATTTGCTAATGTAGTTTCTCAGCCTTTTCGCCTCCTTCTTTTTCTCTGGAGAAGTGCAGCGGAGCAGAGAAGGGAGTCACTGGCGAAAAAAAAGCCAAACGAAACGGAATGAAAAAGAAACGTTGGTACTTGTTAGTTTTATCTGCATATCATTGAGATAAATTTGGTGCCGATCAACTGTCTGTCTCCGTCTCTTTCCTCTACCCATTCTCCCTCTCTTTCGGCGTCTGTCGGCCTGCCGTGTGGCAGCATTACAAAAAAAAAAGAAGGAAAAAAGTCGGCAGAAAAGCCGCTGATTTGCATACGAAAGTAATTTGATGTCTTGCGAGCAAAGCACACACACACACACTCCCCATCCGGAAAAATAGGGCGGTGGGTGGAAAATTCGCCGGAAAATAATCGGCATAGGACACGTCATGAGCTACATTTCCCAGTCATCGATAAGCGTACAAATCGGCGGTTGGCAGCTGAGAAGAGAAGGAAACGGTGGTTTTCCAAATTAAACGAAACAGATTTAAACATTTTTGTGCAATGAATATTTTTATTTAAATATGAAATTTATTAGGGCTAAAAAATTAAAAATAAAATTGCCACAAGTCGTAAATAAACATTTAAAATTCCTGCCCACTATAAATATTCTTTCCTTTAAAATATTTCAAAATTCAAAAATTCCTTAATAATAATTCTCAAAATATTTTAAAAATGTTTTTTTATAAATAAAATAGGTAAACAATACTGACCAACAACTATTGATTTATACATTTCTTTAAACAAAACAGATTTGAACATATGGAATCCCTGAAAAATCCCCCTTGACCAATTTCATTTCGAAATAGTACACCAATTACTCATTGACCAAATTGAGACCGATTCATCACAGCAAGATTTATGTTAGTTTTCCCCCGCTGGAGTTTATCTGCGCTCATATTTTCCTGGTAGCGCCTGCCATAGTTATAGTTTTCCGGGGCCTTACTAATTTGATTTCTGGAGAATTTTCAATTAACCGATTGTCAGCTTAGCCAACCCCTGGTTCGGCTGAACCATATATGGTTTTGTGGGGGGTGGGAACCATTTTGCGAGGCCATAATAGTCGCGGCCATTGTAAAATGGCCGCCACAGAGGGAAAATTTAAATTGAAATTTCCCAAAACTCTCGGCAGCCGTGCGGCGGGGTTCGTGCTCGCATAGTTTTATAGTTGTTTGGTCAGTGCATATGTAGATTTTCAGCTGACCTGACAAAAGGCAATGGCAATGGCAAATGGCCCCGGCAAATGGCAACCCATCTTGCCCACGCCCCCATTTATTTAACCCCCGTCACTGCCACCGCACAATTTATGGTCCTGCAAAATTCCTGACACTTAATTGTCTGCGTTTAATGAATGAATAAATGCTGGGGATAACCCCATTTCCCCATTTCCCCAGACACTACGGCGCACATATTTATCGCCCGGCCGCGGCGGCCATTAACTCTCGATTATTATTAGTTTTGATTCGATTTTTACTTTTTTGATTTTCAGTTTTTAATTGAATTTTAATGAATTTAATGTGCCGTGCGAGCGCTGTCGAATGCATTTCGTATTTATTTATGCGGCACATTTAAATACGTATAATGTTGGCTTGGAGTTAATTATTTTCGCTAAATTAAATTTTAATCATATTTTTTGGCGGCTATTTATGCGTTGCATGCAACACACTCGGCAACACGCTCGTTTAATTAGTTTACACTGCTCTACAAATTTTCGGAAGCTCGCTGCGGCCCGTCCCATTGCCCCCCGTTTCCGTTTCCCCCGTTTCGAAATTCCGAGCTGCGAGGACGACAAACGTTTTATTTTCGTTATCTTTTTGCCGCAGGCAGCTGCAAATGCCACGCAAATTAAACATGCTACCTTTTTTTTGGTCCTTCCCCTGGCATTCGGCTGGCTGGTTGGTCCTTTTTTGTTGGTTGCTCGGTTGCCTTGCCTACTGATTTTTTACCTTTCGCTGCCGGTTGACAAAGTGCGCACTCTGTTTTTTTCCCCTCTTGCTTCTTTTTTTTTTTGGGTTTGGAGCAAGAGGAGGTGGCATCCGGTTATTAAACACCCACTTATTACCTCTTTTTATTTACATATTCATGCGGGGCGCACTCCCCGCTGCCTGGCCTTAATTGGCAGCCTTCTTATTTGGCCACGTAAATTTCCCCAGTCCTCCCAGCTCCTTGCAACCTGAGCTCTGCCTCTTGCTAATCGCATCATAAATATTCAGTGTGGCTCGGTTCGGTTTGGTTTTTGATTCCAGTTTTCACACCCTCGGGCGTTCGGGGCGTTTAACGTGTTTTATGTTTGGCCAAACACAAATTGTTGCATACTGCGCGGCGCACGCATGTGAAAAGGGTTCTCGGCCTGGTCTCGGGCTCAGGCTCGGGATGCTGCTCCGGCTGGACCCAGCGCATAAATAATTTCACTAAATTACGCCACATGGAGCGGTGGAAAATACAGTTGAGGGAAAGGGTTCGGGCCTGCTCTCGCGCCTGTAAATAATTTTTCGAGCAAAAGTTTGTTGAACTTCCCCGCGGCGGCTGCGGGTCCCGCTGCTCGGAAATTAATTGCTTAATTAGTTACGGCCAAACACTTTGAAATATGGCCGACATCGGTCGACTTTTCGTTCACGACGACTCTCAACTGCTCATAATTGCTCTATTAAATGGGCTTACACTCGCCAGTTTTATTTTTTCTGTTTTTTTTTTTAGGGACTAACCAGCTGAGACACTGAAGAAAAATAAAATAAAAGTTCAGAATATTTCATGACATAGAAATATAAATTTTTTGAAAGCTGCCAGCTTGTCTAAAATGTATTATAAATTAATGAATTAATTTTTAAGCTCATTATTTATTTGTTATTTTTATAAGTTAATGTTTAGCGCACTTTTGTTTTGTGTACAAGTCATTCTAAACATTTTTGTTTGTGCTGTAATGGCCAGAGACAGAGTTTGAGGCGGCCTTTAAAGCCTTTTCGTTGGCCCTAAGTTATTGGATGACTTTGCCATTAGCCGGGCCATATATCCTATATGGTTCCATAGTCGCCAATGCAACAAAAACATGTTTTATGTCGCCCCTAATGACCCCGGAGACTCCAGATTCGACGAGATGCGAGACTGGAGACTGAAGACTCGACTCTCTCGAGCCCGGTCGCACTTAATCGCTTTGAATTGCAAAAGCAAATAATGTGCAAAAAAGCATAAGGATAAAGGATAAACCAAAGCGTCGCCAGCATGTGTGTGGTTGTGTGCGCTTGTGTGTGGCTGTGCGAGTGTCCTGGCGGATCCTTTTGGGGGCGGTGAGCCGACAAAGACGCCAAAAAGGAGAAGCCCAAGCCAAGCAAACCACTGCGGCGACCACTGCAGAATGACGCCATTATTTTGACAAATTTTTTGGCAATCTCTGCTGTTGTTGGCTTTTAGCTGCGACTGTTGTCAGCTTTTGTTGGTTTTTAAATTGCATGCAATAATTCAATTTTATATTTCCGCAAAAAACTTTATCATTTTTATTGGCGAGCAAACTTTTTTCTTCCCTCCACTCATGGATTAGTGAAAACGAGGGAGGTCAAGAATTTTCTTTTGGCAAAGATTTTGCATGGATTGTGCTAGCCATAAATTTATTGATAAATAAATATTTAGTCAAGCCAGAAGAGAGCTGCGGAATTATTTAGGGATTATGGGTTGGAAGAGGCTCATAAACAAAACGAAATTCTTAAAGAATTTCCTTTCTTGAAATCAAAAAAGAAAAATATATTTACTTTAAGATCTTTTTTTAAAGAAATGCTCAGCTAATATAGCTTAGATAAGAATTTACCTAAAATGAATAAAATGCTTAAATAAATA
>JAEIIL010002907.1:0-13243 GCA_018905715.1 Drosophila lini | reverse complement strand
TTAGAAATAAAACCCTGCAAAATTTCCATAGAATTTACATAAAGGTACCTTTAATTCCTTAACATTCCCTTATCTGCAACTAAACCCATTGCTAGACACTTTACCGCCATTCAGTTTTCTTCTGCACAATTTTCACTCACGCAAAGAAATTTGACAAACAGAAGCACCGCAAAACCGATGTCCCCAGCGCCACATGACCATATCGTTCTAGCTCAGACATTTTTGGCCACACTTTGCCGGTGTAGACGAAAATTTTAATGCATTTGCCATGATTTGGCGCATAATAAATTATAACCATGCTCGTGTGTGGATGTGTGTGTTTGCGTGTGTGGTTGCCCAGGGTGAAACGGGTGGAAAATGCACATATTCTTACGTACATGTGGAAAAGCACCTGACGGATTTAAATTTTATCATGAGCTCAACTGCCGTTGACTGACTGTCTGTCTGTCTGGCCGCAATCCTGGCCCAGCTACCAGCTCCCATCCAACCCATTACTCGCTGGAATCTTTTGAGTTTGCCTTGGCAGAAATAGTTTGCATTTGTGTGTGTTAATGTTTTAAGTCTTTAAGCTTTTAATGCCTTACATTCTTCCGAGTTCCACACATTTCCCAGGATTTATATATATACATTTTTTGGGGTACAATTGCATTATGTCCCCAAAGGCAGAGGGAACTTTGAGAGGTTGGTTTTTACTCCAAATAATTCACATTTACATCAACGTAAAACTTTTTGCTAAATTACAGAAATAACCCTTTTAATGAAATAACGCAATTATGCAGGCAAGTATTAAAATTAATATTAATAAATCGCAAATGAAAGTTATGAAAATGTTGATAATTTCCATAATTTGCACATGGCGAAAATTGCCAGAGAATAATTTATGTTAAAAGGGTCAGCGAGGAGAGAGAGAAGGGTTAGCGCCACTGACAGCACATTAGCCGCCGCAAAAAAGAGACATCGTTTTGACCAGACCAGACCAGGGTTTATCTTTGCCTGCCGCTGTAATTAATCACAATTTGCGGATACACAAATTGTCGCAGTAAAAGTCACATTTCTTACCCCAAAAAGAAAAAATACGAGCCGGGGCGGAGGCAATGAGACAACAAATAAAGCCAGCAGCCACCGAAAATGGGGCCAGAATAAAGTCGGGCTAAAAAGAAATCAAATAGAGAAGAGAAAGAGAAAGAGAAAGCTGGGCCAGAGAGAAAAAACGGGCTGCACTTCCGCTGCAGAGTTTCCGGTCTAAGCTGCTCGAAACTTCTTCGTGGTGGCGCAGTCAAATAAATTGCGCTCTCAAATGGAAATGCAACCCAGACTCAACTATTTGTCTCACTAAAAATGGCGAGACCATTTGCCAGTTTCAGTCCCTGCCCCCAAGGCAACCCCTCCTCGTCCGTGCTCAATCATGGCTTCGTCATGTCCGAAGGGCAGGCAGTGAGAAATCTCAAAAGGATGTCGTTGGCATTGTTTGCCTTTGACTGCGCACTTTCTGGTGCCATCATCATCATCCTTCGCTGGCCCCGTCGTCGTAAGTCGTCCGTCGTCTTAACAAAAGTCAATGGCAATTAAGCAGTCGCAGTGCGATCCGGGGACCAAGAATGGAAGCCAAAATTCAAAAGCCAAAACCCACATCGATGGCCGAAAGTTTGTCGCAAAGATGTAGCAAAAACCAGGCCAAATTACTTTGAGTGGGCCCACCAGACGTATGAGTAATGTTTGGGGAATGTCTGGGGGAAAATGCCAAATAAGTCTCTATTTGGGTTGTAACTTGTTTAAGAATGAGAAAATATTTTAAAGATATTTAAGTGCTATTTTAGAGCAATTAATAAAATGTACAGCAGAAATAAATATTAAAATTTTATTTTAAAAGCCAGAAGACTAAGTTTTAGTCCTCAAAATTAAAAGAAAAATCCTTGGAATGATATGTGTATTTAAAATATTTCAAAAAAATATTATATATACCTTTTCAGCTTCTAAATAATTTCCCAGACACAATTTACAGCTAAAATAAATATTAACTTATATTTTTAAAGCCAGAAGACAAAGTTTTAGCCGTCAAATAAATTTATCAAAAATTCCATTAAATGATATCTGTATTTAAAATATTTCAAAAGCTTTCAAAAATAAATTGACCCATATGATATATACCTCTTCATCGTCTGAACCCCACATCAATTTAATAATTCCCCAGACACGAAAACTATTTTACGCCCTCCATTAGCTGACTTAACATTCAAACAATACCGATGATGTGCCCCTAACCTTCCCTACAGATTCATCTTGGAATCTCGTGTCCAGAGAGTCTTGGCCGCCAACAACCCCATTTCAATTTTAAATGACAAAGTTATGGAATGCTCCACCCTCTCCCAAGCAGCACAAGATCCTAATAAGAGAGTTTCAGAGCAACAGACAGCTAAATGTTTCCCTTGAAACCGGATGTGAAAGCGCAGAGTCTCTGTGTGTGTGTGTGTATATTGTGGTTGCATTTTAAACAATGAATATTGCACATGTGTGAGTGAGTAAGCCTGTGCCTTTGCCTGGGCTTCCTTTAACCTTTTTATGACTGACCCAGCCAAAAACCGCTGGGACAAAAGGGGGTTTTTTGGGGCCAAGTCCGACCATTGCACGAGAAATTAGAATTGCTAATGTTTGCGGTAAAAATGTTGCTCCCCTGCATGTGTCAGTTTGCGGGGGTGTGGAGAGAGTGTGTGAGCAGGGAGTGTGTGTGTGTGTCGCGATGTTTGTGTTGGCCAGTTTAGTTTTGACTCGGCTTGCAGAAGCATGAAATTAATTTAAATTTTTGCGCACTTGGCTAATTTCTTCTGGACTCGAAATGAAGCAAAAGAACTGGGAAAAAACGGGAAAAAATGAGATTATAAAAAAATAGAGTGTTCTTTTAAGTTGAGTGTGCCGACCATGGAATACCCGCAACAAGAGTTTATAGATTTTGATGCATACTTATCGGCATCTTGCAAAGGATATTAATTAAAATAAAATTTGGTAGTAGACTTTAAGACACAATTTTTATGAATTTTAATGATTTCTGTGCATCATTTAAAATAAATTTACCGTAACAGGGAGGCTAAACTTATTAAAACCTAAATTTAAATTAAAATTTTTAGAAGCTAAGCTAAGCTACACTGGAATGCCACAGAAATTATTAAATCCTTCAAAAATAAATCTAAAAGATTGCAATAAAATTTGTAAGATGCCAAATTATGTGTAAATTGTATTTTTTAGGCATATTTTACAAAGCTTTTAAAGTAATTTTAAAACAAAAATGTTTCCCGTAATACTTTCAATATTTTTTAAAAGAACTATCAACATATATACACCCTGATCATCCCCTCTTCTAAACGGATACAAAGCTAATAAGAAACATATGATATGGAGAACGCTTTCCTGTCCCATTTGGACCAGTACAATATACCCTTTAACCACCACGAATATAGCGGGTATAAAAGGGAGAATATCTTTCATTTCGGAGCTTATGGCGGCGGGAGGGTGAACCCAAAAAAAGAGCGGAATGAAAGCGGCGACTCTTTCCGAGATAATAGTTTTAATAGTCCCTTGAGCGGCCTTAAAAATGTATGCGCCGCGTTATGAGCAAAGAAACGCTGCGATAACTGGCAACTGTGAACCGAGAAGGTCCTGAGGGGCTGGGTCCTGACGTAGGACGAGGCGGAGTGGGAGTGGGAGTGACCCCTACTTGGACTCTGGGACCCCGGCTTTATGCTTCGTTTGTATGCAAAATCGTTTTACATTTTCGCTTCATTTCATCTCACCTGGCGCCATTTCGTTCTGGGCAGTTTCTTTGGGGGATTGCGGTCCCTTTTAGCGGCAGTGAGAGTGAGATGGATCCGTGGAGTGTAATCTATGATTAGCCGGGAATGTAACGAAAGGTTACCGCCAGTCTCCTTGGATTTGAACTTTCCAATTTATGCTTGCTATTGATATTTTATGTTAATTTTTGGAGTAGCATTTTGCTAACTTTTTTTGCTATTTTTTTTTACTAAATAATGCGAGTACAGTTGAGTTTCGGTTTGGGATTTAAATATTATGCATTACATTTACTTTTTCTGAGGGGTTTATTTTAGAAAATCGACCTTTAAACCATGTTTATTTATGAAGAAAATGGAATTATGGAAACAGTATTCAGAATTTTCGAATGGGTTTCGTATTGCTTAAGAAAATATGACCTTTAATTTATACTTTTTAGTAGCAAAATTATATTCGAATAAGAAAAACTAGTACAACTAATAATAGTTCTTTATTTCATCATATTCTTTATTATATTTCTAAATTTTTTAGGCTAAATTAAATTTTGTTAAAAATAGTGCAGTTTTTCTCCTAACATTTTCCCTCCAAAAACCATCAACATGAAAATTGAACACCGATGAGAAAACATTGGCCAAGGAGGAAATCCCCTATGAAAACCCCCAGCACCCGTGTGTCCGCCACCCCTTTTCAAAATCGTGCAAAGTCAAACAACACTTCCAATTAATCAAAACCCATAACATCGCACAGTGCCAGCTATTCGTATACAAACATGCATATCATATGGGGATACAGGCCGGGGCCGAAACTAGCCCCGATGTTGGGTGGAAGGCTCCAAGGATCCCAGGCAGGTCAGGGCAGGGCAGGGGGGCAGGCAGTCTGGCAAAGCATTAAGTATGCGTTTTAATTAACTTTTGATGGCTGGACCCGAGTTTTCAAAGCTGGGGCACGCAGCAGGCGGCAGATGGCGACACTGAGCAACAGGACAGCCAGAAAAACTTTTTCGGTAATAAAAAAAAAAAACAAGAACAAGAAGAGAATCCCTGCTCGTTGTGTGTTATTAAATATTAATGCTGTTTTGAGAGGCCAAAAGCCGGCAAAAGAGTTTCGCAAACTCTCCTCCTTTGCAGATTTAGCGGAAAAGTGGATCCTGTCTAGGATACGCATGCCTGAGAGGCGGCTTCGAGTCCGGCGACTGCGCTCCTCCAAAAGCCGGGGGAGTTCTCCGGCTGGAGAGTGGCTAGGCTCAACAACTGAAATCGGTATACACACTCGGTCCAAAAAAAAGGAAAAAAAAAACTAAAAAAAGGAGCAGGATTTGAGGAGGCGTTTGCTACTATTGTGTGGGTGGCGGCGCTGCAGTTGTGAACAGCTGTTGCCGCCAGAACCAAACGCTCTCTGGCTCTCTCTTTTTTCCACTCTTTCTCTTTCTGTGTGACGTCAAGCTGCTCTCTCTCTCTCTTTAATTAGTCAAGACATCATCATCCTTATCAGGGAAAATCATCATTATCATTGCCGCTGACCGCTTGCTGCTTGGCAATTATCGTAATTTAAGCAGCCCATTAATAAGCCAGCCACAATATTTGTCTATTCATTGGCCCGAAATCGAGGAGTCCGAAAGTCGTGATTTTGGCCAGACAAACTATGAATATATATTTCATGTGTATATAAACGTAAATGAAGGCGGCTTTCAATTAAATGCGATCTAGCTTCTGGCATAAATCACGCATCCGCCACGTGGCCCAGCTAGGATTGGTATGGATGGGCTAAGAGTGGGTGGAGGTGAAGGAGGGGGAGTAGGTGGAGGGTATGGAGTGAGTGGGTGGAGTGGCAAGCCTTGGGTGCTCTATTAATTTTAGCACTGTCACTTGCCACGGCTGCTCTCTTGTATTAATGGACCTCAAAAGCAATTCGAGATGAACTATTACAAATGTCTGGGATGGAAAAGAGGAGTTAAATCGCTACCAAATGCTCACAGGTTCTAGTAACAAATGGATAGTACCATTTCTAAATAAATTCAAGGGAAAACTAGGACATATTTTCATGATTTTACAGAATAAACTTTATATATTCAACATAAACATTCATTTCAATATTTAATTTAATAAATGTAGAGCTCCAAATTAGAAATTATATATTAATATACAAGCATTTAATTCAAATTTAACTATTATTTAAATAGAGACATTTTTCCAATGGTTTATCACGTTTTAAGCAAACGAAATTAAATCAAAATTGCTCTGCAACACTCATCCGCCCCGTTGGCCCACGGCTCATAAAGCATTGCAAAAACCCCAAGCAAAACGACATCAAATATGCCAGCTCCAAATGGGCAGAAGAAGCGGCAGTCGGATCTGTGTCTATATATATATATAGGCTATATATATATATATCTCGTTCTACAACAGATTGCAGCCGAGAGAGAGAGAGATGCGATGGATGGATGGATGGATGCAAATGATTTATGCACAAACTCTAATTAAACTGTTGACTCAGGCAAATGAAACATGCGGTGATGTGTTATTAACACCAAAAGCACTTAAAATGTTTAAATAGCAATTTTCCTAGAGACCTTCGAACCAGGCATATTTCCCATAATTACAACAACCACGCAGGAGGAGCTGGATGATAAGTCAAATAGAAGACAGAGACGGACAGGTGGCATGAATTATCTATTGGCCATAAAGTGGGATTTGCCAGGTCTTAAGCTGTGTTTAATTAAACGATTTTCATTTGCCGATAATGGCGTAAGAAAATTTTAAAATTTCCTCCCCACGAGAAGGTTGTAATTGCGAGTTAACTCAGCGAATTACGTATACGTCATGTTGTAATGAATCCCGCAACCGGGCAACCACTCAACTCGGCTTCATTTGCTTCTCTTTCTCTTACTCCCCCTGCCTTTCTCCCTTTTAGTCCTGTGTCTTTCATCCTGCCTCAGTTTCGCCCCCATCAATCCACCCATCCATCCATCTATCCATTTGTCCAGCCATCCAGCCTCCTTGGCTGCTCTGATTATATTGAATGGAGCGCAAATTGCGAACAGGCTGAAGTCGGCAAAGCCGTTGCAGCCATACAACTTATTCATGAAAAATGAAATGAAATTAATTGCAAATATGAAAACTTTATTAAGCGAATTTATAGCTGCACAGCACAGTACAGAGGCAGCGTGACTGCCAGGTTCGAGGCAATGAAGTTGGAAGAATTTGCCATAATAAACCCAGGCAAGACGTAAAACGAAAGTAAATTCTCGGCTTTATGATTTAAACTAATCATTTCCTAAAGCTGGGAAAAAAATCCACAAAAAGGTGTTAAATTAAAGTCATAAAAATAAAAAAATCATAATTATATTGTTGCTTTGTGAAGGATTTTCATTACAATGGAGTTAAAGTTTCAATGGAAAGCTGACAAAAAGGATTCAGGGGTGAGAATAAAAGATGCAAATTGGGGTAAGGCGAGTTATGAAATATTTAATCAATGGTTATGGCTATGAAAATGGATTTGAGCTTATTTTTAAAAAGACATTTGTTAATAAAATCAATTAATAAATTAAAGAATTTTAAAGAAATATAAATTAAAAAGTTATACCTTTACCTCCGAACGAATAAGAAGTGAATCGATATCGATATAAACTGAGAAAAACAGCTGAAAAAAGATTAAGTGAATCAATAAACCTTTTTTTATCTGTGGAAAGAAAGTTTTTTATTATTTTAGAAAAATAAGCAAGTTATTATATTAAAAAGTATTTCAAGTATCTCAAAAAAACCTTAAATATTATTAAACCTTAGCAAAAAGAAAGAGTTCATTTGACTCCTAATTTAGCTAAGTCAGCACAATTTTGTCGACAATTTTTCAACACAAATTGGACACAATCCTCCAGCAATTAAGACAAAAATAATCAGTTAAAGCTCCGCAGCATCTTATCCTTTGCAAAATAAAAGTTAGCAAGGCGATCCGAAAAAGACAGATAACATAACCAGAGTTTCGGAATGGGCTTCTGTGGGTGGCACTTGTCTCTGGCCCAATTCCCCGAAAAGCCGCACACAGAAGCCAGCGAGATGGCCAAGTGGCGGGGGCAGCGGCAGCATCAAGTTGCTAGTTGACTTCTGTTGACCTTAATTACACCCCAAATGCATGCGACATGCAGCGGCGAGTGTTGTGGAATCGAGGACATTGGACATCGGGGTCAGTCAGCCAGGCAGTCAGTCAGTCAGTCCGCGCTATGACATGCGAAAAATGCAGTTAATTAGCTATGAAGGACCCTGTCACCCCAAATGCTGCCAAATAGAGCGAAAAGCTAAAAAGAAATAAAAATAAAACTGTACAAAAAGGAAAGTTGGCTTTGGTAAGACGAAGTTTTTATACCCTTGAATGTACTTAATAAATAGAAAAGTTCTTAAGTATTAAAAATATAGTTTAAGGATGTCAGGTTTTTTGTGGGTATAACAAAAAATTCAATAGAAAATAAGATATTTTACGCCACCCAAAAATTGTTTGTGTTTTAATTTTAACTACTAACTCTAAACCTGTTTTAAGGCCCCGTTGAAATTTTTTCCTAAAAGCCATAGAGAGACATAAAGAATGATCACAATCTGTATTAAGGACGTTATGCATCTTATTACTAAAGATTTTTTAGTATAACAGTTGCCTAACGGCCTCTGGTCTTTCGTTTTAAATTGAATTATTTTAAATTATTCCTTTAAGACTTTAAATTAAATATATAAAATTATTGAAAGACCAGAAATCTTCTTCCAATAAGATTCTTAAAATAATGCAAATACCCCCTTTGAAGAGTATCAAAAGAAACAACTGCAAACCATCAAATAGCCAACATATAAAATGGAGGAAAATTTATGTGCATTCAATTCAATTGCAGTTTTCGTCATCGATTGGAGGCATTTCGCTACCTCCCTGCTGGCTCGTTTTGAAATATGCCAAAAACACTCGCTCTCACACACAATGGCGGCCATAAAAATTCACTCAATGGCAATTAAGCTTGACTATCGCCAAACAAAAACACCAAACAAGACCAAATCAACCATGGTCCGAGCCGAGCCAAGCCAGAGCCACCGAAAACTGAAAACGGTTGATGACAACGTCGTCGACATCGCGGCATTATGACTTTTGGCCTTAAGCCAGAGATCGAAAGCCGCGGCTAACCGGCCAAAATCATCCAAGCAGTCAGTTTAGTTCAGTTTTGGTTCAGTTTTGGTTCAGTTTCTTTCTATATATATTTTCCACAAAAAGGATGCCAGAGGTGCCTCTTGGGGTGGTGGACAAATGTGGCATAATGAAGCAAACCAGTTGCAATAAGAGAGCTAAAAAAACCCTAACAGAAAATGGCAAAGGCATTGGGGAATGCGTTCTGATAAAGATTTTTGGGGAAAAAATATTTGAAAATATTAATTTTAACTAATTCAATTAGAAATATAAATAACTCTTATTTTGATGTCTTAACTTCTAATATAATGCTTAAAGAAATTATATTTTTAAGGTTTTCTAGTGGAAAATTGCTTTTTCCCTTCCGATTTCACAAAAATCTCTTCCCGGAACATCCCATCCACTTGAACCCTATCAAATATTGCAGCCTGCAATTGCTGTAAGCCAAAAGACATTCAAGGTAAGCTGCAGGCTGGCTGGCTTTTAGGATGGCAGAATGGGAATACGGCAGGATGGCAGGCAGCTGCTTGGCAATGGCCAATTGGCCGTGGTCACGCCAATGGCCAACAGAAGGACAGAAGGAGCTGCCCACTCATACACTGAGCAGAGCTCCAGACGTGGTCTCCTTCTTTTTTTTTTTTGTGAAAGGGGGCCACATGGTCAGCGTTGGCCCGAAACGATAAAATATCGCAAATCTATGAAGTGCCTGGACTTGCCTTCCCTTTTCGGGGGTACTTGTGAAAATGAAATTGAAAAAAATTGCATTGACGCCATAAATCAAATGGTTATGTGTCAAAGCATCATCATAGTGTGTGGCTTTTCTTACTTCGCTTAAAAGGAGTGCAAGTGGGTGTGCGAGTGGGAGTGGTTTTTAAATGGCTGATTTATCGAAGAGTCAGTGGCAAAGGCACACACTTACATAAGCTATTTCAGGTATTAAAAGGGAATTTTTAAAAGTTATTAGAGGGAGGTGGAATTTTTGAAATTATTTGAGGTGATAAAGCACATATTTTTTAAGGTTTAGGGGTTTTCTAAATTTGTATTATTTATTTTTATATATTATTTTTCAATATTTTCTAAGTATTGTAATTAATACTTTATTTTTTTAAATACAATGTTTCTTTAACCTACAAAGTACATAATTTAAATACTTTCTCCTCTACAAACAACCTTATAAATACACATTTCCATTCCATTTTCAGGCATTCCATATACTCTGGCGTCGGATTTCTGCAACTGCATTTATGAATTGGCTGCCTTGATTTCTGTATAAATTTTGCATACATATAACGAGTATATTTTCCCTTTTCCATAATTGATAATTTCAAGCGATTTACATTTGCGTCAAGTGAATTAAGCTGGACACACGCACACACACACACCCATGTAAATTGTTTAAATATGCAAAGAGGAAAAAGTTTTTCCCAGAGCTGCCAACTTGTTGCACATAAACACACAGAAAAAGTATGAAAAAAAAGAAAACACAAATTCTTTATGCGCATATATGAAAATTTAAATTCAAAAGCAAAATGTTTGTAAGAGTATTAACGAAATTTAATGAAACTTTCCGCTTTAATTCCTCCTCCCTTCGGAGGGGCCATTAAAATTGTCGAGAAAGAAAGAAAAACATTTATTAGCGACATTAAGAGACACAGGAGCAGCTACTTATGAGCACTCAGGACAAGTTTTTTAACTAAAAACTCGAACAATGCGCCTGTTAAGTGACCTCTTTATGTCCCGTAACTGTAAACGTAATCTCAGTCAATTGTGATAACAACAATCAGCTGCAGCAGCAACTACTACTACTACAGTCAAGTGGACCATAAAAAAGTAACCAACAGCGAGGCTCTTAAAAAGCAGTAAGGGAGGAGGGGCTGAGCACAAAAAACGAACGAATGGAAAAGAAAGAAAATTTTAAATGAAGCGCATTGCATTTATCCAGTTCTCTCGACAAGATGCTTAAAGGATTACAATTGCAGCGAGGGGAAAAAAGAGCGAGAGCTGAAGATGAGCTGACTTACGCACAAAGGAAGAGAAACAGGAAAACTTTGACCCAAAGCCCAGAGAAAAACTCGGCCCAAAATGAAAAGAAAAATGCACGCAAAGAAAAATATAGGGAAAATAGAAGAGGCAGGGATTAATTATTATTTTAAAAATAAAACCCATATATTAAAAAAATTGTATAATTATTGTAATAAATATTAATTTATTTTATTACTTGCTAATATTGCATACAATCTCTAAGGATAATTATCCTTTTAGTTTCATTATTAATAATTTTTAAATACAAGTTTTGTAGACTTCTTTGAAAACACAAATTTCTCCTTATGCAATCCCCTTAAGACACCAAATAAAAAACTGTGTAAACTCCATGTAACACGGCTTACTGTACAGCCAAAGGAAGAAATTAAATTAAAGGAAAAAATATATATTTGCTGCTTCAATTAGCCTTTGCCTACGATCCCCATTCCATCTGTATTCCCCAGCTCTCTCTCTCGCAGCCAACTAATCAAAAAGTGACAGGACGAAAACACACGCAGACAGAGCTCGACCAAGGCAACCGGACTGACGACAACTGACAACCACATGGCAATGACCAAGGCGGCTACTCCCCAATACCCCCTCCCATGATTTCCCCCGTTCGCTGTTGGCCTAAACCGCCGTCACTAATTTGCTAACATTTAACAGCAATGGCAGCTACATCAGCAGGGTAACGTGAACGTGAACAACAATAGCTCTGAGCCGTCGAATGCATCATCAACATTGCACATAGCTGCAGTTGGCTCAAATTGTAATGCATCTGATGAATTAGGATGTGCTTCCTGCCAAAATGGGGCAAGAGGCAGGAGGGGATGGTCGGATGGCAAATTGGTTATGGAATGAGCAGCAAATATGCAACAATTATGGATGCCATATGAGCTACAGCGAATTGTTGTAATTAGCCAAGGGTTTCGGCGATGCGTACAGAAAAATTGCCCATACGCCATGTGAGCGGGAAAATGTTGCGAAATACATAATTTATAAAACTGGAAATAATTAAACAATTGCAGGTATTTATGTAATTATAATTGGGAGTATTAACTTATGGCTAAACGGGTTTAAAATTCACAGATTTCAGTAGAAAGTATACCTTAAAAAACCTTATAACATCTAGAGCGTTCTATCTCTCGGTCTCGTGTCTGTCGTGAACTATTTCAAGAGAATCCTGAAAACAAGGCCCAAGTTACCCATCTTATTAGTATAATATCCTTTGGCACTTTTTAGGTACAGGAGCCTCTTTATTATCAAACAAACTTAGTCAGAAGTCAAGTTTTTGCCTGCATTTTCGTGCTTGCCACTAGGACATTACTAACCCACAAATCCTGTGGGAAATTAAAGAAAAATAAGCTCGATGTGGACAACAACATCAATAACTGTAACAATACCCATTGAAGCCAACACTAATTAACCACAATACCGTCCAGTCCAGATGTACATAAAACCCCCCAGCTAACCAGACTCGCATCAACTGCTCATTTTCCGCTCTGTCAAATTGGATTTCGTTGCCGCACCAAATGAAACGGATGCTGTCCAAAGTGAATAGTGAAAATTCTCTATGAATTTGCATAATTTTATTTTACATGCACTGAATTTAATGCAAGCACAAAAATCAACATCTGGAACAAAGATAAAATTTGCAATTCGAGCGACCTTCGGTTTCAGGCTATGGCCATGTCAGGGACTACTACGTGTCCCGGCACATTTCCGGGCTCTGTGATTCGTACCAGGAAAATTGTATTTCTAAAATAAATGCAAATTGATCAACATGCCGGCCAAGTTCAACTGTTCAATTAAAACCGAAAATCACATTTGATGGGCAGCAACAGCATCGCCACAGTGGGTTAAAATTTTGCATAAAAGATTTTTGGTGTTGATGCTTGTTTGTGTGTGAGTGCAACTGAGTTATGAGGTGAAATTCAGTGCCGGCAGAAACAAAGAACATTAAAGAAAACACTTGCACACAAAAGTCAACAGCATAAACAAGGCTTGAAAATTCAGAGAAAGGCGAGGGGTATTGGTGGCACAAGGGGGCACAGTTAAATCTTAAGCGCACTTAGCACTTTTGGGAAGGAACAGGAGAAGGCAGGGGCGTGAAAAAGGGGGTGCCTAAATGATAATTACAGTAAATAAATAAGAATGAACTTAGTAGTAAGTAAACAAATATTTAAAAAATATTATAATAATAATATTTATTTCATTTATTTATTTACTTAATATTGTTAAGTAAATAAATAAATGAAATAAATATTATTTTCCGATTTATCAAACA
>JAEIIL010002894.1:0-14413 GCA_018905715.1 Drosophila lini | reverse complement strand
TGGTGGCTACATTCTTTTAGGGACACAGAACCTAATATATCCGATCCACATCGCATATGACTGATGGAATAATTAAAGATAAATTAATAGAAAATCAAAATCCATTCAATTTCAACACAGAACATCATTGTTGGTTGTATAAATAAACTAAGATTAATTATTTAATGCAATAACAATTTTTTTTTTAAATTTATAAACTAAAACGTCGCACTTTGAGCTACCATACCTCAATCTATAACTGCATTAGTCTCAGTTTTGACCTTGAAAGAATTTAATTTCGTAATCCATTATTGATCCATAACCAGCACACTTGGCGTATCTAATTGGGATGTAAAATCGATTTAGCAAACAATCCTATAAATAGGACAGCTGAAACCATAGAGACCCAAAGCCCAATCCATTCACAATCCCTGAAGAATGAGCGCGATCAAGGCTATTTTCTTGCTGAGTTTCTTGGCCGTGAGTACTACAATCGTATTATTTATAAAAACATATATTTAAATATTTAAAAATTCACTTAAATAGATATTTTTGGCTCCCAGGGAGACCGAGGCCCAGGCCGTAATTAAGAGCGAGTGGAGTAAGTATGGCCAGTGCGCCCAAGTGTTAATCGAAGCGTGGTCAGAGGTGGCCAAGAAAATAGTTCCAACTATCTACGAAATAAATACTTGCACTGGATATGTGGCAGAGCCTCTTGCGAAAGGCTCAAAACGGACCGGGTTATGGTTTGCAAAGGTCACCTACGGGTTCTTCAAAAAGGCGGTTATCGACCAACCCAAGTGTCTAAGCAATCTAATAGGCAAGACGTCGGCCATCCTCAAGCCATTTGCAGAGCAAATTGGCAGCATCGGTTGCCTGGACGAGGACGATTTTCTCTTTTAAATAAGAAAATGTGTGTAAATTGTAGCTAAGCTAATTGCAATAAAATGGGAAAAAGCATGGCTTTCATGTTGGCACAATTATATATTATGATAATTAATTATAGATGCTTTGGGTAAAGGGTAACCACTAAAAGACGCTTTTGGGCATTATATAAAGTATATATTAAAGGTTTCACTTCCGTTAAATAAAGATAAATATTGATTTAATTAATTATTTGATTCTTTCAACATGGCTTTACCCCTAAAAGTACTTCCAAGTCCTTTTTAAAGTTCGTTACATAAAGGTACATATAGATTTCATTACATAGATTTAATGTATATTATTTTTTATTTTAATAAATTTAAATTACATTAAGTCCTTTTCAAGGTTATTTGATTGGATACACCCGGACAGACTTAGATATGGCTTAGAGGTCATTCGAAAGCGATAAATTGGAAATAAGAAATGCCTGACGGCATTACTAAAGCGATTATCCTGAGGCCTATATATAGGGCAAAATGGCCACATGGCCTTAAACGTGGGTCAGAAGCCGTCTAAAAAGAAGCCTCGATGCATTTTATTAAGATTGCCTTTTTGCTGAGCTTTTTGGCTGTGAGTACATTTACCTAACAAGAAACTGTATTCCAATTCTAATTCGAAACTCTTCCATAGCTATGCCAAAAGCCACAGGTCGAGGCAGCCATAAGTAAAGAACTGGACAAGTATCTCACCTGTGCTGAGGTGGTCACCGATTGCGCAGCTGAGCTGATCGAGAATTCTGTGTCGTCCATCTATCTGCTGGCCGAATGCGTTAATTTCAAGCCAACACTCAAGCCAAATGGCAGCATCGTCAGATTCATTAGGCTGGCCTATCAGTTCATCCAAAAGACCATCGGTGAGAAGCAGCACTGCGTGGTCAGTTTGTTCAACTCGGCCGTGTCCCTTATTAAGCCATCTGTAGCCAAGTTCGATCAGCTGCAATGCTTGGCCTAAGAAGTCTAAAACAAAAATATTAAAAATCCTTTTGTTAGATGTATCTTGTTGGGAAATATATCTATGAACACCTGTCTTATTTTGGGGGTTGCCATAATAAATTATGTGGATTCATGAAATGTATTAGTTACAAGTGTTGGGAGTCTCAAAAATAGAAATAGTTTTACTTACAGAACTGCTGGGTACTTTTGGAGATTTATATTCACCAAAGAAAATAAGAAACAAGGAAAATCCTTTTAAGAAATAGTTTAACAGCTTTTATTGAAACATTAAAATTAACTTAAAATCTTCCTTTTAATATACAAAATGCGATTTATTTTAGAGTCCATGGCTATAGTCACTATCAAAGTTAGGGTAACTAAAAAACGTGGAAATTTATTAACAAAAGTTTGTCTAAAATTAAGAAAACTTACGCCAAATTCGAAGAGAAGACATTTTTGTTTATTTTGAAGCTCCAAAACATTGTTTCTTAACCCTTTATATAGCTAACTGGCGACAAATTCGTGACTATTTAATTTTCGATAAAGCCCTGAGAAAGTAAACACAATTATCTGGTAGTACCTGTAATCTTGCTGGGGGAACGTGACCGAGTTGAGGGAAAAATACAGAGAAAATGCATTCGCTGGCCAGGTAAGTCCTACAGTTGCCAGTGGCACCTGCTAAGTAATTACCTCAATTCCATGGTCCAAATCCTTTCCATTGTGGCTATGAAATTCCATGACAACCGAAGCTGGCCACGCTCAGTGATGCAAATCCCAGGCAGAATGCCATTGCATAAGCCCCGACAAGCTGCCAGTTTGCCAGCAGCCCGAGTGCTGAGTGCTCCACGAGAGGATTTGGGACCGTACAAGTACGAGAGATTCCGTAGAAGATCCGCTGTAATTAGGCGAGTTGTCGCCGCCGGTTTGCCATTTGCCATTTGGCTGTGGCTCCCCCGACAATACCATCTTCTTTTTTCCTCCTTTTTTTTTGTTCTCTTCTTGAATGAATAATTCAATAGTCCAGCAAAGGCGCAGGTCTCCCAGCTTCCCAGCCTCGGGACCATATCGGTTGCCGGCCATAATCGAGGTCAGTGAAATCAAATCGCGCCGGCCAAGTGCTTAGCACTTGCTCAGCGGCCTGTGGAGGAACTGGAATTGGAACTGCAACAGCCAGTGGATGTGGTGGTCGTGGAAGCGCGGCTCCCTTGGCTCTCGCAGCGGCTCCACTTTCAATGGCCAAAAGCGGCCATGGGTTCTTCTTCCACCTCCTCGTTGTCGGTTGCTTTTGTTTCCGTCAGCCAAAATCACAGCCACTAAAAATAGACAACAATTAAATGCAAATCAATTGCATTGATTTTCTTTCGATATACTTTTAAGTACAGGGGGTTGTGCCTTATACAGGAAAGTAGTTAAAAAGTAAAAAAGAAAAATAAATAAATTATTTAGAGTATTAAAAGAGAATCTTAGATTTATTTTTTATACTTAAAACGAGCTTTCAAAATTTGATTCCATGAAGATAGATATGTAGATATTATTCCCTAAGCTAACTTTTTAGTAGAGCCAGGCTTATTTAATAATTATTAAAAATTATTTAAAATGCAAAATAGGTTCCTAGAAATCTTAGGCATTCCCCACTGTTCTTGGCAAACCTTTTAGACATTGACATTGTCCCCGAATCCGAAGTAGCAGTCCAATTAGCAGCTATAAAAGCCACCTAGATGCGCCACCAACGCCAGACGTTAAAGTGACTCCCGTCCGTTGGTATCGGGACTCAGTTACAGCCTGAGATTCAGTTTCATCCTAACAGCTTCTGCTAGCTTCCCTACTGTTGAGATCACCATGGTGTTCGACTCAAAGATTAGGGTGCCCAAGTACACCTCGGATGCTTTCGACAATGTCGAGTACGAGCTGCAGTTCTCGTACACGCTGGAGACGGATCGCCGGATCATGAGCTTCTACGATGCCATGTGGGGCATGGAAGTGTCCGGCGGCAGCGATCAGTTCGAACCGCTGACCATTGTCAATGTCTCGCCCACGGGCCTGGCCAAGCGCGGAGGAATGCGGGTGGGCGACGAGATCACACAGATCAACGATGTGCCAGCCTTGGAGATGACCTTCAACGAAGCCCTTCAGATGTTCCGGAAGAACTCGCGCTATGTTCGCGTCTATGTTAGGGGGTGAGTTATATCTAATACATTTGTGAAAATATTATTTTCACTTACTATTTATTTTGATTAGTGATGACGATATCCCTGGCGAGGAGGACTGGACCTGTGACTGCTGGTTCAAGCCCAGGAAGCCCTGGCGTCGCGACTTCACCCCCATTCAGTGGACCTTCCCCTGGAACGATCGCCGCAAGCCTGTGTACAAGGAGTCAAACTGCTTCATGGTGCCCAGCAAAATGGAGGAAAAGATTCGGGCCAGACGTGCTGCCACCTCGGCTGTCCACAAGAAGGAGGACGCTCCTCCGCACACCCGCTCGCTGACACCAACGCCCAGGCCCAAGAACCAGCCGGGACCCAATCTTCTGGAGTCGGTGCTGAGACCCCGTGGACCTCCACCAAGGGACGTTTAAGAACCGATCTGTAGGATGAAGCTGTCTAGGAAAACAGGCAGCGTTGAATACGCTGCAGTGTCTGAGGATTCTCAAAGGCAGGCAGGCAGCAGTGCCTTGAAATGCTTGCAAAAGGATATGGAAAAGTGTTTGTCAACGAGCACTGTCCAAATCTGGCCAAGAAAATGCTGTTAGATCTCGCTGATGGATAGTAAAAAACAGTGCTTCGAATGAATACCCGCAAATAGTTGAAATGCCATTCAAACCTTTGAACAGAGATTAAGAAAATAGTTCTTTGGAACTTTGTCGAAATGCTGTTCATGTATAATAAAGAATACGTGTATAAATTTTGCCTTAACACGAGAAATGATTATAAAATAAAGACTAGTTACTCTTTTTTTTTATGAGATAGATTAGTATGAGAGTCTTAAGAATTCATTCATATAAATTTGATAAATTTTACAAATAAAAACTCTGAAAGAAAACGTGTAATTCTTCAGTGGAACAAACTTAGGGCTTTTTTAAGATTATCTGGTATTCTTTTAAGGTCTAAAGCCAATCGATTAGAAACACTTGCTTTACGTTTTCATAATTAAAATAAAATGGTATAAATGCACTCCTTGATTAAGAAAAAAATTTCAATATTTAGTTTAACTTCCCATCATGAAGGTGGTCGTCTTGCTGGCGATGCTCATTTTCTGTCACATTACCCCTGGACTTTCTAGAGGGGAAATAGTACCCTGCAATGCCCCTGGCAAGATGTACTACAATTGCGAGGATTTTTGTAAATGGAACTGCGGTAATACCCCTAGCTGTATCTCCGAGTGGAACTGCAGTTACAAACGTGGCAGGTGCATCACCGAGTGCAAACGTGGGTGCGGATGCAAATTTGCTTTAATAATGCTAGATGGCGGAATATGTACGCCATTAACTAATTGTTTGTACTGAAAATGTTACAAATTCTATAATAAATAATCTAATTAATCTAATAATTTGAAATTTAAATAATAAATGTATACCGTTTTTTTTTATAAGTTATTATTAACTTCTTGGAGAATCGAAAGTGATATTGTGAATCCTTCCCTTTAATACCCTGCAAGGGTATCATTAACAACTGAGAAAGCAACAATAATTACTTTACTTCATTTTGTACATCAAAATTTCCAGACAATTTCGTTTAACTAAATGACTTTAATAATAAAAATGAATTGCAAACATTTGTTTGCGCCTTCAATTAGTGGAAATAAATATTAATAAATAAATTAGTGCAAGTGCGGAATGTCCTCGGGCTGTGTGTGATGAGTAAATACAAAACAGTGGCTAATTTTATGGAGACACCGCAGGCATTTATCTGCAGAGTAATTGGATTTTATGGCTTTGGATTCCAATAAATAATGATTAGTGTTTAGTTATTATTACACACTGCTCTTTACAAGCATCTTATGTGTAATTATTTATAGTTCCTATACTATAAATTATTTATTTTAAATTATGACCCTTTTCTTACTTCTCATACATTTCCTTGTATGTAATTTAATAATGGAATTAATTGGCCTGTGGTTGTTGTTCGGTGCTTGATAACTTGAGTGAATGCATTCATCCGTTTTGGAAAACCAAAATTTTCCTTTCCCCTCCAGCAACAAATTGCTAATTGCCGCTCTGAGCAAAATACACATTTATATGTGGGTATATGCACTGCCATGAATCAGGAATGCTATGTTGGCCAGATGAGCAGGCAAACAATGGCGGTTGAAATGCAAATCGGGCGAATCTCGTCTCATTTGGCTCCACTTTCCGCCCAGCAATGTGGAGCAACTTTCTGGAGATGCGTTTTATGAAGCATATAATTCAATTTCCATTATTCAAGGCAGCGGGGTAGTGGGTGTTGTTATTGCTTCTGTACTTGTTCATGTAGCCTTTCCAGGCAACCCTAGAATGTTGGTTTACAAAAGCAAAAGCCGCATTATTTACACTGAGAAACAGGGTCGAGTACAAGAGACTTTATAAATACATATGTTTAAGAATCAGTTTTGAAGAATATGTTTCTATTATTAAGGTTATTGAAAGAAATAATCATTGCTCTTTAAGATTTTTATCTTACCAACTTAAAGACGTATTTCCCTTTTTTCTTGTGGAAACAAAATACTATATATCCTTAGAATAAATATCCATGATTTTCTTTCACTACTCCTTGAACAAGGAACTTTCTTTGGGGGTCTTGGCATTTTCCCGTGTTTCTGCTGCGTTTAATTGAATGAAAGGCGGCGGCTTCGAGTTGATGAAGTCCTTAACCCAATCGTGCGGTGGGAGCCATTTCCCAGCCAGCGGAAACATGATGGTCGAGGGTTAAGACCGCCACAAAGGACCGCCAAAGCAAACCCAAACGCAATCGGCATCGCAATTAATATTAATTTAAAACGAATATCAAACCGAAGGAGGAGGTTAGTGGCACCGGGGAAAAAATGGAAATTCCCTGAATGAATTTTTAATTGGCGAACAGGAAAAGAATTCCACGGAAAGTCGACTTTTGCGACCCTAATGACGCAACGAGGACGATGATGAATGCGCGAACTTTCCGTTTGACTTTCCGTTCGAGTTGACATTTGATTAATGCTTTAATCGTACCGAAATCGATGGGGGAGCGTCAGGCCATTATTTATTTTGGCTTTGCCATTTTTCAACCAAGAAGAGGTTCAATTTCCAATGGGCTAGGTAATGCCAATCATTTTCACTGACCATTAAAGTTTAAGTTTTCACTTTTCTTGGCGCTGATGCAGCGATAAAGATGCCGTGACAAAAAGCTAATTTCATCCTAATCACAATAATAACTGCGACTCCAACTGGGGCTTGGCCGGGCACTCTAACAAAATTTCCAAATGTAATCTATGCAGACGAAAAAAAAAAAATAAAGAGAAACAGGTTCGCCATCGCGAGATTGTCTAAAATTTCCAATGCCGATGACGATGATGCTGATGACGGCGAACAACTCAACGTTGTCGTGGGAATCTTGGCTGGCCAAAAGCTGAAAACTTGTCAAAGTGAATGCCATGGAAAATTAGCAAAAATCATTGCAAATCAAATGGAAGACATGACGAGCCACAAAGAAACTTTTTCAGCCGACATCCAATGTCAGAGATTGAGTGCCGCACATCAAAGTTCAAAAGTGTCAAACGCTGTAGCCATCACCTCCTCCTGCTCCCTCTGTGCCCGGGGATATTGCAGGGAGTCGAGAATGGGAACACACTCCAAAACTGGTCCTGGTCTGGTCGAGGAACCGAGCCAGGCCCGGAGCTTAAGCCAATTTATAGTTTGTGTGGTGCCGGGGCGACATCGAAGCTGTTTTCCCAATGCCATCGGTCTGGACGCTCCAAAAGTTTGCCTCTGCCTTGGCACACAGGAAAAATCCTATTGGAAGTTGTGTAACTAGAATCATAAACCACATAAACTTGAGTTGAAAAGTCTCTGCTTAGTTTACTGGCCGTAGTTTAAGGGTCAAAAAATATTACTGAAGTAATGTTGGATCGAAAATCAAAGTAGGAATGGAAAGTTGCAAGATTTTTAGTTAAAAAATATGTCTTTTTTAAACCATTAAATCATTGTTTCTCTTGGTGTGATATCTGTTGCCACTTTTTCCAGTGCCAACCAACAAGGTCGTGAGGTGAGCTGTGAGCCAAGATCTGGTAGCTGCCGGGACTATCAGCTTGGACAAACACAGAGTTCGTTGTGGGTTTGAGCTCTTTTTCCAGTGGCCAGGGGAAACTTAAGCTGTGTCAAATGTGGGTCAATCTTAAGCTAACCAAATAAACGATTTGTCCGAATCCAGGAGCAAGTCGTGCAGTAAAGAGGCCAGATGAGATTGAAATGGGATTAAAGTTGGGGAAAAATGAGGAAAAATTCAAGTTTACTAGAAAATATATTGATGAATTCTAACGAATAAATAAATATTTTATGAATTTAGAAATATAAGTAATTCCCTGAATACCTCAGTTGCTTACTTAAATATGGATTAAACCCTAGCCCTGCCACGTTTTCGGTCGCTGTCATCGACTTGCAACAATTGCTGACTGCATCCTTCAATTTTTATCCACTCCGGCTGGCAGACCCGATAAATCCTGATGCCCCTCGATGTCAGCCACAGGCTGCGGATCTCTGGATACTCTCCTCCTCCAGGCTGACAGCATCAGAGCTGGGGTTTTTTTTTGCCTGCATGAATATTTCATGAATGCCACTTCTCGCAAATAAAGTTGTTTGGCAGTCACATTTTGTGGCTCCCTGCTCGTTGCCGCTCTTCCCGTGTCAATCAATTCATGCAGACGAGACCCCTTGACTTTGGGACACATATTCATTTGCCTTCCACCTTTGCATCCCCCTCCCCACCCTTTTGGGTCATTCCTTTAACATTGCGCATACGCCGCATAAGCCGCTGACTAAACATGCCATCAGAGGCGGGGTGAGGCGGTTGCGGTTGGTCGAAAGCGAAACATTTTTATCGCATCCAGGAATCCACACAAGCAGCAACAACAACAACAACAACATCGGGAGACAACAATTCACTTTGGTCATTAGCATAAGAGGCGGATCGGGGGAATGTGCCGGCCACTGTTGCCCTTAATTACACATTCCTAATCTGGTCCAGTCAGCGGGCTGAGCCGGAGTCGGAAATTAAGACCTATCCGGGTGAGGAGTCACAGATTAAATACCCCGAAGATAATGTTTTAGTTTAGGGAATTTTCGGGGGAAAATATAAATAAGCGGGAAGGGGTAGTAAAAAAAACGATTCCAGAGGCAGTGAGATTAAGTCCTGGAACTGTGCCAGGCAGGATCAAGGTATGTGTTAAGCTAAGTTTATCTATAGATCTGTTTTAAGAATATGTATTCCATAGATTAATCTGTATCTTAAGGTCACCCTTTATGGTTTTTTAATTGGTTATAAATTTGTAAAGAAACGCTGAATGAATTAATATTGTTTTAGTTGCATTTTTCTTCAACATAAACAACCTTCAAGTATTTATTAAAAATCATTAAATAATAGCTTAGCTTCATCAAATACCGATCTTGAAGGCTATATATTTCCCCCTGACCTCAAGTATACTAAATCACTTTGCAATTTCCCCTGAAAACCTTTATCTTGAGGCACTTCATTAGCGCCATATAATTGGATCGTGGCTTGGCGAACCGCTTGAACTGCGAACTCTCTCTCTCTTTGGGAGGTCCGGCGAAAGCAAAATTAATTAACGTTGCTGAAAACTTTTGCCACTACAATCTTTTGTCATAGTTTTCCTCCGGCTCCATTTGGCGACCCAAACGTTCCGCTGTCCCGTTATCCTCTCAAGTTTTCCAGAACGGAAAAATGTCACGCAAATAACAAAAGCAACGTTTTGGCTGTTTTTTTTTCGGGAGGGTGAAAAGCTGGAGGTGGCTAAAAGCGTTCGGGGAGAGAGCAAACAAAACTTAAAACTGGCTGGCAGCCATTTTGTGCAAAGTGTTTCAGTCCGATCCACTAAGCCCCCTCCTCGCGTTTCCCCCGAGGATACTCGGTCATTTTGGACTTGCAACTTTTGTTCGCTTTCCCCGGAAAAAGAGGAAAACGGCTGGGAAATTCCATAGTTGAGTTTTTTTTTCTTCCGCAGAACCTTGGGTTTCTTGAAAGAAAACAGAGAGTCTTTTAATTGTTTTTTACTAACTGTCCAGGGCCACATTTTAAGCGCACAATTAAATGTTTAACCCATTGTGTTTAAAAGATGAAACTATAAAAAATAAGTTTAATTAACTATTATTTTAACCTTAATATGTATTGTATATATAAAAGAAATAGTAAACCTTTAATGCATATTGTTGTTAATCAACGAAAAAGTTAAAGCAACATATTAACGATGCTCTTAAAGGAAAACCTTCATATTTTTCTTCAAGAATATACAAGTCTTTGGCTGCTAAAGGGTTAAGAACTGGAAAATAAAAAGCACAAGAAAAGTGGAAGCATAAATCGTTGGATTTACACTGCGAGCAATGCAATTGGAGCAATTGCCGCGTTTCATTTGCTTCACCCGCGCGCGTTTATTTGCCTGTTTTTCCTTTTTTTTTTGTGTTTGTTTGTTGCCTTGTGTTTGCCGCCGAAATTGAATTTCTCTCTCTCGTTCTCTCTCGCTGAGCGGAAAACAATAAACAAGCCAAGTGAAGAGGCGACGGAGCGAGAAGGAAAAACGGAAGATGAATGGAAGCTGCCGGCGGAAGGAAAGCGAAGGTAACCAAGTTGCGTATACGCCACGTTGCCCTCGAGCGGACTGTTTTTTTTGTTGTATGCAGCCCTTCAAAAGGGTTAATTCGATTTGAATAGCAAACTTGCAAAGGTCCAGAAGAAAATTCAGAAATTTCCTTCAAGAGAGAGAGGGAAAATTGTAAATACTTCTAAGGAAATGGTAATCATTAAATTAAATTCTTGGAAAAATACATTACTTGATTTTTTAGTTCAATCATATTTACAGTACCTAAAGTGTTCTCTAAAACGTATTTATATTTTAAAGAAAATAAAATATATTTTAAAGAGCATTTCGAAATTGTCTTAAGCCAAAATATTATCCCTTCCATTCTCTCCAGGGTTTTTTACACGCCTCGTGTCGCTTTTCTTGGCACATTGTTTGGCCAAAACGGAAGGAAACACTTTCATTATCACTTTGGCGCTGCAAATTTATGGCGTCAACGGAGCGAAGTCGAAGTTTAAACTCCTGCGTGGCCATTTGCACGCTTACGTCTTATGTATCCCTTCGATTACGTCGTCGTTCGAGGAGAATCCGAAATGCAAAGTGAACCGGAAGACGATAAAGGTTTTACGCAGAAACGGTTGTGGAATCCCCTGACCAATCGATGTCGTCGGTAAGAGTCAAGGTCTTGGCGGGATTACAGTAGGTTTCGGGTAAAAATTAAGGTGTTTATACTTATTTACAGAGTGGTTAAGGTGCGGAAATTATTTAGTAAATCCAAGCACTAAAGGCAGCATCATGAAATATTATTTGATGCTTGAATGCCTTTAACATAAATGCCTTTAACAGCAAGGAGTCATTCAATAATGTCCTGGTAGTCACCGAAATCCATTTAACTGATGACGGAATTAGTACTAATTCAGAGAAATGCTACATACAGAAATCTTTTATTAGGGGGCTGGTTTCCGGTTCCGAGTTTAAGTCGATTTGTAATATCATGTTTTGTGATATATTTTTTGTAGTTGCAAGGAAACTTTTAACTTTTAACTTCAAAATTTAATGATACAGAAACATGTTAAACTACTTACTTAGTATGAAAATAAGCCTAAAACAATCTAAAAATACGTGTTTATCTAAGTCTCTATTATTAGCATAAAGTAATGATTTTAAAGACTTAAAAAAGTTCGTATAACTCTACCTTCAACTTCTTTGTTCTAACCTTAGCTCCTTCTTGGTGCTTTTTTAATCAACTGAGTGTCCTTTGGCACCCTTCTTATGACATAATTAAGTACTTGCCATTCGTTCAGCAATATTATTCTTACACTCTGCTATACTTTCTTAGAGACAATTTACGAATTTTCCTAGGTAAGCCCAGCTCTTTTCCATTCTCCCTCTCTCTTCTTGACTGTTTTCCTTTATTATTTGCCGCCTTTCGGCACTTTCAGTAGCTTGTTTTGGGCGCTCGTCAGCTGTAGCCATTTGCGAAAATTAGCCAAGGTGTTTTATGGTCATCACCATCGACTCGTCCCCTTTCGTCCTGGGCAGTCATCGGATGAAGGAGCAGAGTGGCACTTGCAAGTGGTTTGTTGTCCGTCCGGCAACGTGAAAATGTTGACTTTTTCTTCGGTTTGCTTTTCCAACACTCCGAAGCTCCGATCCCCATCGCTGCCCAGCCCCTCTAGGGGCTTTTTAATTGAGGTCTAAGCTGTAATTAAGCAGCTCGGCCTTTTGCCATGTGCTCTAATTCTATTTTTGCAGTTTAATGAAGTCCTTGGCAGCAGGATGCTCCCCCCATTCGTTGCTCCGCAGGTTGGTTTGTTCGTTACCTGTCACCTGGGCAAATTGGCTGGCATTATTCATTCACTGTCCTTTAAAGCTCTGGCCCAGGCCGGCGATATAGCCAACCGGCCAGTCGTTGCTCTGTTCTGTTCGGGCCGGGCTTAAATGCCAATATATCACTGGCTAACAACAAGGCCCTCTTTCAGTACAGTTGTGGTCAAGAAAGGAATGTGAATATCGAAAAATATTGGTTTATATTTTGAAATTTCTAAAAAGAGTATTTGCTTTTTAAAATAAAGAGGTTAAGACGTATGAAATATTTTTTTGACCTTTTTATAACCACTATTTTTCGGGCAACCATTGTGTCTGTGTTTGTGTAGCTGTCAGTGTGTTAGCATTGTGCCGTATAACATGCATCACACACACATGTCTCCACAGGATACTAATTATGATTGCGGTGGCATGGCAAGGACATTGAAGAGTCTGCTCGTCCTTGCACCTTCATCAGCCAGATGAGTAAATGCAGCTGTGTGTGTGTGTCTATAAGCCGGTGTTTGTGAATGGAGAAGCTTTAACAGCATTCGCTCAGCTCCAATAAATGGCATCCGTGTTGAAAGGATATTCGTCCTTTGAGGGGATTTCGACTTTAGTTCCCAGTAAGGAACTTTTTCAGGAGTCTTCTCTAATCTTCTTTGCCCCCTGGCTAATTGAAATGTAATCTGTCTTAACTTTTTGACAAAGTTTTCAGTTTCTTTTTTGTACGATTCACTTTATTTTTGACGTTTTGGAAAGCTGAAAAGAGCTTTAGATAGAATTTGATTTATTAAGAAAAAAAACTTTATAGATTTAAATCACATCCTTACTAACTTACAGTTAAATCTATTACTAAACAATAGCTCCTTCCTAAGTATTCCATTAATATTCTAGCGAATTTAACCCCTTGTTATCGACTATCAGGAAGGTTGCCACTATTTAACCCAACAATATTAAGCTTTAACCCTTGCAATCTTGACAGCAGTTCAAACATCCCCCCCAAGCCGCCCCTCCAGCGTCAACCTCTGGGTATTTCAATTTCGTTTGGTTACAAATCGTGAACCCCGCCATAGCTCAACCCTTCACTTCCCTTTTGCCTTTTGGAATTCAATAAAGAACCCGGTCCCAGTGTCCCGGAGACCATCATAAATTTTCGTCATTCTCAGCTGCACCTTTGGGTGGATATCCCCAACACCCTCACCCCTTTTACCGCAAAACACCTGTACTGCCACGCCCCTCTACTCCTCGAGCCATTTGTCAGAGTTTCCCTAGGATGTGTCGGGTGGCGGTGTGGGAGAATGGGTTTTCCAAATAGGAATAGCTGCCAAGTCATGTCATTGCCTGCTCATCTACATACACGCAGACGGGGGGACAGGATACACGGCGAAGGCTCGTATGCAGAACTACGTTCGTGACTCGGTGCCAACTACGTGTCCTTCCCCTTTTTCGCGACTTTTATTTACTGTTTTTCAAATTGCACTTTGCAACTTTTTGGCTGGCAGCGTTTTTTCCAGATCCACAGATCCAAGAGCACCGATTTTCTCGACTGGCCCCCGAAATGTGTTTATGGCTTCTTAATTGTGTGTATGCAACGGTGAAAACTAAAGTTTTTTTCCCTCTAGCCAAAAACTTTGTTGTTATGGGTATTTTTTGCATTTATTATCCGGTTGTTGTTTTTTTTTTCAGTTTTTGCCCATGGCTTTGACAGTTTATGTTAATCTCGGCTGTCGGCACAGGGCTGCGGGATAATGGCCATAATCAGGTTGGTATAAATATTGATTAATTACCCGTCATGTTTGCACATATTCCACTGGCGAATATTGTTTTTAAAAATAATTAAATTGTTTTTACACATTCATTGCCTGATTGGTGAGCATAATTAAGCTGCTTAATTGGCCATGAATTGAACAATGAACACAGCTATTGATGGAATGATTAACTGGGCTAACAGGGGACAAGGAAATGCACTGGTGTGCTATGAATTGATAATGAGAGTGAATAATATAGAAGATTAA
>JAEIIL010002891.1:0-10936 GCA_018905715.1 Drosophila lini | reverse complement strand
AGGCATTAATTTCAACTCGGAAAACTGTTCTGTGTTAGTTTTTACAAAATTAATAAGTCTCCATACTTTGTTTTCAATTTACAAAAAGTTACTTTTTTACCAATTTGTAATACCTTTAATTTATGTAAAATTAAACAAAAAAAAATGTTAAAATTTTTTTTTACTAATTTCCTTTTCGGACATGGCTTAAACGACTCGGCTGTTGATGCTATCAAGAATATATATGGTTTATGGGGTCGGAAATGACTCCTTCACTGCGTTGCAAGCTTATGACTAATATTATAATATCCTTTAGGGTTAATTTAAGAGTACATAAAAACAATAAATTAAAATAAAATAATATATAAAAAAAGAATTATTATAATGAATTACCATTTTATATTTTTTGCTTTTTTTATAATTTGTATTATATCTATAATACGCTTTTGGAAGAGCATTCAAAACGACACAAAAAATAAGCTCACGGTAAACTCGGCAAGATTAAGACCTAAGTCCGATGCTCAGGTGCTTAGCCAGAGGAATTCCCCTGCTGCTCACGCCCACTCCCACGCCCGCCCACTCGCTCACACCTCACTGACCTACATTCACCTGAGTTTGGTTGGGTTTGGCTTCAGTTTGCAGTTCGTTTCGGGTCGCCGTTTCGAGTGCCGCAGAGTTACTGCGAACGAGTGTTTGACAATTGGCTTGCGCTGTGTGTGTGTGTGTGCTGGTGTGTGCTTTTGTGTGGGGGTATTACAATATTTATGATTCGCATTCGCTTTAATTAAATTTGCAAGGTTTGAACAAGAGCAGGAAGTGTGAGTGGGAGTGGGGGGGAGCAACGAGCGAGCTGCGCTCAGTTGACTTTACGACTTGCATTTAATTAAAGCCAATTACCGTTGAAACTGACTATGAAAATAAGAAAATAAGGGGGAAGGCGAAAAAGGGAACCTTGGAATTTGGATTGTATTAGCAAAAGTTACATAAAACTTGCTTAATTTTCCACGATTTCATCAAGGCATTAAAGTAAAGCTAAGGTTGGTTATAATAAAATAAACAATGTAAAGGGAACAGCTGTAAAACTAAACCATTACACTTTCTAAAATTGGGAATTTTTTGAATTTTAAAAATGAATTCAAATATTAAAAAGAAAACCTATTTGGTATATATTTTCAGCTTCCCTACAATTGAAGTGCCTCGAAATCATAGCAATCTTCAATCAGAACCAATTGCAATCGATTTAGCTAATCGTGATTTTCCACCCCTTCTTTTCCCTCCTATCATTCCAATTCCAGAATTCCCCGCCCCGCAGCTCAATTGATGTTGCTTTGAGTGACAGTGCACAAGAAACGTTGGATATATTGGAGAGTGTGTGTGTGTGTGCAGATTGGAGATTGGCAGTGGAAGGAGGAGGGAATGTGTCATAAAGTGAAGTTATCTTAATTAAAATGCAGCAGCAAACAACAGACAAGAACAATAAGTGTTATTTATGCAAAATAACTATAAATAAACAACGATTGCAAGGCACATTCATACACATATGTGTTTATATACTTCTACAGATATGAAAAATCAAGCTGAGACTTTGACTGCAACTTTGAAATGCAGATATCGCCGCTGCCTCCCGATTTTCTCTCTCCATTCTGTTTTTGAACATTAATAAACAAAACGAGGCGCATGCTTATGAATAAACAAAACATACAAAACACGAGGCGAAGCAGGTAGGCGGAAGAGGGGGATACAAAAAAATAATTCCAAGACTTCGACAAAAAAAATCTATACAATAAATGGCAATAACAGCAACACCAAAAACAACAGCAACAACTGTGACAACTGCGCAAAGCAGGCAACAACAACAGCAATGACGGCAAACAAACAAGAGAAACGGCAATAATAGCAATAACAACAATGACAATAACAACAGTTGAAAAAGTCAATGGACTGCAAAAACAACACTAGCAACTACAGCTGCTGCCGCTGCCGCTGCCGCTGCTGCAGTCGACGTCAACGTCAAAGGCTCAGTTACACGACCACACCAACAAAAACAACAACCTGTCCTCTCTTCGACAGCTCTTACATTTCGAGAGAGTCAGAGTCAGCTGTTAGTTGTAAACCATCTTAACAGGTCTCTGTAAGCGATTGAAATTCAGCCGCCCACAAAGACTCTTAAATGTTCCCTTTTGCACTGTTAATTTAAGAAAGACTTAGTTTTAAGCTTAAGCTTTAATATGATATATTTGTAAATTATAAAAATATATTAAAAACACAAATCCTTTTATAAACAATCTAAGTCAACGCTAAAAAACTAAACAGTACTAGTTACGTGCTGCAAAAATATGTTTTATTATTTTTTAATTTATATAAATAATTAAAAAAAAAACTTTAATAAGTATTTATAATCCCCAACTTATCATAATCGTATTTTAATTTTTTTAAATGCAAATTCCTTATTCAACTTAGAAAGGTTTAACTTTAACCCACAACTTATGATGTCAGGTAAAAAAAAAAAGAAAAATAAAAAATTGGGGTAATATGGGAATAGCGCGTAAAGCGGGGGCGTTGCAAGTGCTTTTCCCTGGCAACATAAAAAAGAATCTTTCAACAACTTGCGGCCGAATCAATAAGAAATGTTTATAAATTTATTTTCATATTTTTTTTATGGGCTTTGCTTTTAGTCGGTGGCGTTCTCGCTTTTGTTTATACAAAAATAGCGTGCAATTGTTTCAGCATGTTTTCGTTCGATCAGGAGGAGATGTGCGGGGTGAGGGAAGGGATTGGAGGAGCCATAAAAAACAAGGGGACTCAAGTGGAGTGCAATTGACGCCATCGATTAAACAAGAATGGGAATCACTTGCCGGAATGGCGCCTGGGACGGAAACAGAAAGAAAAAAGAAACTATGAAAAATGGGAAAAATATGAGGAAAACTCAAGAAAAGGCGGCGGCAGAAGAAAAATCCTAATCACCGACTATGGAAAATAAGGACAACAGTAGAAAAAGATGGTCTAGCAGTGACGATGGCAACGACCCTGACCTTGTTTCAGGTTCCTTGTGTGTGGTTTTATATTTCCAGACTAATGAGGATCACGAACTATCCATAAATTCTTTATGGATTGCAGATATTCATTTCATATAATCACAATAATCAACCGAATTTAATTTGAAAATAAATAGTATTATGTTTCCCAAAAGAAACATGATCATATCTGGCCTTTAAATAGTGGAAAATTATTAGCAACTAAAGAAAAAGTCAATAAAAATAAATAAACTGAAATCGAAATATGATAAGCAATAAGTCTAAATCAATGTTTACATGAATTTAACACATTTTTAATTTTTTCAAATTTTTTCCCCATGGAAAAGCTTAAACAAGAAAAAAGGAAATCTTAGAAGTAAGGACATATTCTTATGCCATCCTTTGAAACCTTTTTAATGCAAGAGTTAAAAGTGCTCTTCATGGTACAAGACAATAATTTAACCTACAAAAAAAAATGTAAGGATATAAAAAAAGATTTCGAAACAAGGACAAACTTATGTGATGAAGCAACTTCGCTGGAAACTCAACTCAAACAGAGCTCACTTGCAGCTACCCTTTGTGCAGCCTTCCATCCATTTCCCGCCCCATTACCACCCCTCTATTTCCACCCAACACTTCAGGACATGCTACACATATCCGTAAAAACACTGAAAATAATACTTAATATAAAACTATCAAAGTTATTAATAATATATATATTAAATGTATTCTAAAAATACTTGAAAACATTTTATAATAATTTACACATTTTAAACATTAACACACTTTCTTTCAGTGCACAAATGTCAGAAGTCAGCGAGAAAATCCGACTGACAACTCACGAATGTGGAGCAATCATAATTCCTGGCTTTTATCATCAGCTGGCAGCAGCAACACGGAAAACAAAAGGGAAATGCTCATTAAACGTGAAATGACAAGGGAAAAATTATGGTGAGGGTGGGCGGCAGCTGGGGAGACTATTTGAGGTTGGAAAAACAAGGCCGAAGTGCAGGAAATGTCAGCGTTGACAAGAAAATGCACTCGCTATGCCAAAAGGATATACACTTGACACACACACTCACACACACATGGCAGCACATGAGCCATTAGCATATGGCTGGAAAAAGGAGGTGGAAAAGCGCCTGAAAAAAAGGGTGGGCTGGGGCCAGTCACTGGGGGTGCATGTTTGCATAGCCAAGCCAAGTTGGAAATGGGGGAAAAAAAACTGGCTAAAACAGCATTGAGGAGGCTCTGTCTCTGGCAGATAGGTTCAAAGTTCAAATGGGCCAAATCGGGGCCATCAATGAAAACAAACAAACAAAGTGCTCCACAAGAAAAATGACCAAGACAAATGGTAGAACAAATATATTAAGGGTCCTCTTCGGTGAAAGGTGCCAATGAACTCGGAAAATTAAGGGAAAGCCAACAGAACAGAAGCTTTATTAATTTTAATACGTAAAATGCCTTAAATGTCTGGAAAAAATATTTGTAAAAATTATACAGATGCCTTTCGTAATTTACCAGAATATATTTAAAACTACAAAGGATAGTCAATTTGTTTTTATGTAAAAAAAAGGGGATTCTTTAGTTATTTAAAATTTGTTTGAAATATGCTTATTTAATAAAAGAAATCTGCAAGAAAATATTTTCTCTTAACCTTTTTCGCCATATTTAAACACAATAAACACGAATAAATAACAAATCTTAATTATAAATAAATACCAAAAGGTAGTCAATATATACACTAATACCCTATATTCCAAAATCAATAAATTCCCAAGTTTAATATCAACCCGACCTCGCTTGTCACTTAATGAATAACGCCTGAGAATGCCAAAAATATCTCATTACATTAGTCTTGCCCTCTACCTCATGCTACACTTTTCATCGTGTCACAAAATGTACCTCCCCACCAATTTTCCAACAACTTTCCACCATTCGTATCAATGTCAGGGTCACTCGCTGGCAATGAGGAAAAACGAGGGAAAAAAATACAGAAAACGATGAAAATAAACCGAAACTGCTGCTGTAAATGATGATGACAAAATGGGGAGGGGGAGGAGGAGAAGAAGGAAGTGTAAGGTGTTTTGTGGCCAATTGGCAGGACGATTCCCTGCATTTTTCATTTGGCCAATAATCACAACATTTACCAACACCATAACTAACATGCAACGAAGATCTTTCGATGAGCATCTCTCGCTCTCTCTGTTTTCCTTTTATTTTCCCCTGCTTGATTTCTTTCCGCCGTAAATTCTCATTTGAAGCTTCTGCTGCTGCCTCCCCCGATTTTCCCCTAGTTTTCCTTACTTCGTTCTTCGTGTTATATAGCCAGTCATTTAATCAATTATGCAAAAAACGATGTCGACGACGATGTATCGTAAAATGTTTGCCACGGTTACACAGGTTGGTCCGTTTTCCCTGAAAACCCGTATCCGTACCGGTGTCCGTGTCCGTATCCGTGTCTGTCTATATCCACCCTCTCTCTCTCTCACCTGGCTGGCTGGCACGTTTACCTTTTCTTGTATAAATAATTAATTAAATGTACAGCAGTTTTTGGAAACTGCCTTCGTTTTTCCGCCAGGCAAGTCAAGAGAGGAGCCCAGCGGGTGTGGGTTTTTCCTGGTAGCTTTTCCAAGAGAAGTGAGTGGGGACATGACACGTGTGTATGTGTGTGTGCGGCAGGCAATCGCAGTTACACGCTCTAAGGACTCATTCGGGGCAGTTAGCAAACCACTTGGATCCAAGGGCAAGGCCAATGAAAGACTTATTAAGGTAATGCCAATAAGATAATACAGGTTTCAGGTTAAAATTAATACATATTAAAAATATATACTACTTTTTATATAAATTAAATTACAGAAACTTCTACTATAACAACCTTCCTCTATAAGCTCTATGAAAATCATACTATTCAGTCTCCTTCAAGTATTCCCCATACTTTTCCTTAGCAAATACAGAAATTAGCACTTTAAAACCACGACTTCTTGTGAAATCCAACCAGGATAAGACACAGTCTAGGAGTCCTGGGCTTCCCAGCGATATCTGCAATATATATCCCCACTGCGTCGCTTTAACCCCCCAAGATCCCGGCGAATTGCTCCAAACTCAAGAGCTTCGTGCCATGGAGCACTTGAGGCCAGGCCAGGCCTGGAAATATAGAGTGTGCGGAGTGTCTGTGTGTATGTGTGTGTTTGGAGTGTGCTGTGCAGTGCAAGGCGGAGGCAGAGTGTTGGCCAAAATTGGCCAAGTGAGGCAACATCACGTAGCCGCCCTGTTTGCCAGAGAGAGGCACTGTAGCCTTTTGCTGGCAGAAAACAGCGACAGAAGTCGGTTTCGGTTTCGCCGGCTCGCTTGCTGGCTGACTGTTCCGGCCATTCTGGGCTATTTTCGTGGGGGCGTGGCAAATCTGTGCACACACACAGAAGGGCGATGTCCCCGGCAGAGCACCAAAATAATCTACGGCAATTGCATATGGCAGGCAATAAACTTGGTCAAGTCTAAAAACAACCGCTGAACGACTGCCAACTGCGGTTGCAGAGGTGGTTTTTGGGGCTTTTTCTTATTTCTCTTTTGGGTTTTTTTTTATGAGGGTGCAGCGGTGGGTGGTGTCGTTGATGCAGTGGGTAAAAGTGCTCTTGACATGTTTTTATTAAAGTTTCCTCCGTTTCCTGCCCCGTTTGCCAAGGGAGGAATAGAGGAAGGGCAGGGGAAATATGCAGCACAAAACAAAAATAAAATTGTCTCGGGCTTCGTTCTATTCCTCTCAGTCTCTGTTTCCTGCCCCTTTTTATTTTCCAAAGTTTAGTTCCTGATACCCTTCTTGTATCCCATATGTTTCAAAACTTTCGAACAAGCTAATAATTGTTTAAAAGTTTGAAATGTATGAATATAAATTCCAGCAACCCCGAAAAGTGGATAAAAAAATAGAGATTCTATATTTATGCTATTTTCGTTGAGTCCACTCAAGGGAGTGTCTGTCCAAGAGAAATACTAGAGTATTGTTGTGTCGCATAATTATTTTAAAAACTATTTTAGAGTTAATATTATATTATTTTGTAAGTACATATTAAGAAATTCGCCATTATTTGCAAGGGTTTTAAAATATATTTATCAAAAATAAATAGAATTTTTTCTATTAGAATTATTTCTATTATAGTATTTCTAATATTCCCTATTACCATTAAACTTTATTAAAATATTAAAAAGTGTATTTGAAGTACATGAAAAAACTTTTTTCGAATTGTTCCTCTAGCTTTTGGTTTAGTTTCTTGATTTTGATGTTGTTGTTGTTGTTTTTTGCCGTTGGCCAAGTTATGTTTATGTTGCGTGCGTGTTTAGTTCATGGAATTGCTATTTGAGGTTTGCATTCAGCGCCAGAGCCAGCAGCAGCAGCTGTGCCTTCGCATAAAAACTGCACTCCATTCTAGTTTCGGGTGCATAAAATGCATAGGGGTTTCATTTCGACAAATATCCGTTCATCTAAGACCTCAAAATCTGACCCACATCGTGAGGAAACTTTCAAGATTTCCCCCAACAGGGACGAAAACTAAAGAAAAACAAAAACCAATTACTCGCTGCAAATTTCCAATTTCGGGATTTGGGCTTTTCCTGGCGAAAGCTTCAAATTGGGACCGAAAAATAGAATAAGCCAGGAGCGGGAGCCCGAAAGTGTTGAAACTGAACAAAGCGCTAAACAAAACAACACTGAAATGAAAATGAAAATGAAAATGACATCAACAATTTCCTCGGTGACAAAAGGCAAAAGAAGGAAAATGGCAAATAGAAGAAAGGCAAAAGAGATGGAAAAGGAAGTTAGGGGAAATTGTCAACCCTTGCACTCTCTTGGCTAATACCGGGGACATTGTAGGTGAAAACGGCAGGAAAACCCGACACAGTCACGTATCCACGTGTTGGCAGGACAGCGCAAAAGGGACTGAGGCGGGGTGGTGGAAAACCCACTGAAGGCGCCAACGGAAAATGCACTTTGAATGGCAAAGTTTACTTGTCACTGGGGAGAAGGCAAAGGCGAGTAAAAGACTCCAAATGCAGCGTCGAAAATGTCCAAGGGAAAAGCAATCGCAGCCTGACTTGACTGTCTTTGATGGCTCGTAAAAAAATGTATTTAAAACTACAATTAACGCACGTCAAAATGATTTTTTACATTTTACATGTTTTCCTTTTCATGACAAAGGTGGTTGTTGCTATTTTGAACTTAAGTATAAACTGTCAAATGAGTCAGCGTGTAAATACAATGTCTTGTCATATTATAATCTATACAAAAAAATAAGGGGTAAAATTACTATAGTGCTCCGATAAGTGAAAAATTTATAAATAAAATGACTAAGAGAGGATATAATGTTTTAAGACAGTCACTTTTAAAAGCTGAGTAATTGCTGATACCAAGTTTACTTACAGCAAAGGGGATAACTATAAATGATAAACCAATCCTTATCCCTCTTAGTTGAAACATCACAATCGGAGGCATTCCTGGTAGTCACCGAATCAAACAAAAATGCGCATCCGATTGATATAGAATTTCAAAGATGCCTGAAGACAGGCGGCATTCCCAAATAGTTGGCCAATTCCGGCTATATCCCCGAGAGAATCCCCGAATCGTAATGGGAATCCGAATCCGTATCCGGCAATCCTAACCTACCCCACCCCGGGGCGGTAAAAACCAAAACAAAGACTAAACAGGGGGAAGTAACTACAAGCTAGAAAGGAGCTAGGCGATGGCCAAGGAATGTAGCAGCAAATTAACATAAATTCCAAGAAAAAAGGTAAGAAAAAAAAATACCGCTACTTATATAACTCATGAGGTGGCAAGGGGGGTGGCTGTAGGGGCTGGAAAAAGGGGTGCGGGAAAACTAGAAGTCAAAGCTGGTTGCAAAAAGTTCAACGACAGCAGACAGACGCAAAAGGAAAGCGGCGACAACAAATAAAACAGCAACAAGGACAGCGATGTGGAGCAGTCACGAGTACGAGGAAGGGTGTGGGATGTCCTAGGTGGTGGGTGGTACTGGGCGCTGGGTGGTGCCAAGGCTTCTTTTTTTTTGCCAACGGAAAAGCAGACCGTTGTTTTCTTCTATGTCTACAGTGTCGCTTTCCCAACTATTCCCACAAGAAAAATCAATGGAATTGTTTGGTATATTGCGCCATGTTTGACTCACCCCCCACTACCGCCCACCAGCACCCACAGCTAAAACAGTTGGATTCAAGATTATAGGGGACTTTGAGTGCGTCTTTGAGGTTTCAGATCAATTTTACCAAGTAATTTTATATTATATATACTACTATATACTATACTAGTTCATGAATAGTTGTTTATAGAAAATTAATATACAATTATATTATGTTTACTACATTTAATAATTTGGTTTAAAATATTAACATTTTAAAGAAATTAATCAATTTATTACACTGAACAGTGGTCTATTAATTTTAAATAAAGAACCCTCATGCTAGAAATAATAAAATTGAATACCTATAAAAGTAAGCCATAATTTCAATAGATGTAAAAATTAAAAAATACATATTGATATGTATACACTACATATGTACATATAATTTTAGCTTATAATATGGCAAGCAAAATCTCAATTATTTTCCCGCTGCTGTGACTCTTGTTGTTCTTTCTTGCTCACTTTTATGCTATGCTTTTGTGTTTACTTTCTTGTTTGTTGTGTTTTCCTTCTTCCTTTAGATTCTTCTTTTTTTTTTTTGCCAAATTAGGCGACGACAAATCAAGTGATTTTCCCTATCGCTCTTGCTCTATCCACCCACTCTTTAAATCCCAGTTGAGCTCTTATTGACACACTTACTGAAAAGTCTAAGGGAGGGAGAGGGGAGGGCCTCACGATCAAGGATCGGCAAAAACAAACACAATGCAGTTTTCATACACACCTTTCTGTCTGGCTCTCTGGTTCTAACAGCTGGTGGCTGCTGCTGTAATTTTACTCTCTCGCTTCGACAGCTTCATCATCATCATCATCGTCGTCGTCTCGCTCTTCTTCTCTGGCGTTTCCATCATCATCGCGAATGTGGAATAAACGGCCGCATGGGAATTTCCCTATTCTCCTGCTCCTCTTTCCGCATTCGCTGCCACTGCCTCAGTCGACGTCTCGGCCAAACACGTGAGAAAAAACTTGCGCACACTTCTCTTCTTCTTCGTCTTTCACTTGTTTTGTGCCTGCCTCACTTTTGTTTCTGCTGTTTGCAACAAAAAAAAAACGGTAAACGCTGCTGTGTAAATTGTGTTTTTGTCTTCGAGCGCTTACTTTTTTTATTGTCTTGCGGCTGTATTTTGCATTTTTCGCCAAAAAATCTTAAGAAACAGCTGTCGCCACTTTGTTGTTGGTGTTGCACTAGTGGTTGTTGCTTCTTTGCTGTTTGTTTCGGCCAGGCACTCGTTTTCTTTCAGCTTAATCACGCACAAACACACACACTAACTGAAACAATAAAAAAACATGTTGCGGAGTGCAGGTGCAGTGCCATTTCTGTTTAAACAATAGAAAACACTGAAATTTAATAACAAATGCGGAACGCGAAAAAACACCGATGCGACGCGGACGAGAGACAAAATGAGAACTGAGAAGAGAACCGGAGAACCGTTATGTTTGGCGTTTGGTGCTGCCACTGACGGCGAAGAGAACTGCTCCGAGAGCGGGTACTCAATGAAGAGCACTAAAGAGAACGGATTGCTCGTGCTCTCTCTGTTAGCTCAACAGTTGTTTTTGGGCGGTTAACAGATGAAGTTAACAGAGGTCTGGCCCTAAAAAGAATGTTGGTGATGCGTTTGGAGGGACATTTCTTTAATTTTAAATTAAATTAGTCAACTCTCAAGCAATTAATTTTCATTCGTTCAAAATGTTTAAAAAGAAAATATAGATATAAATGAACTTATAGATTTTTCTTTTGAAACATTTTAAATTTATTCAGTTTTT
>JAEIIL010002889.1:0-28843 GCA_018905715.1 Drosophila lini | reverse complement strand
AGATTTCACAAAGTAGACATCCATAGGTCGCTGGTTCAAATCCGGCTCGAAGGATTTTTTTTTAATCATTTTTTTTAAATTATTATAAAACATATCATATATAAGCTGCCCTATCTAAAATATATTTAAAATTTATAGAAAACAATTCAGAAATTATGGAATTTAGATAAAATATTTTAGTCATCGTTGGTTTCAGATTGTCTTATCTATTTTCTTGCTTTTCTAAGCACTAGATATATTGTGTAGTATAAGTAGATCTTTACATATGAATATTTCGCCCTTATCCCAATTTAAATTATATCTTGAGTAGCAGGTTATTTTGTTGTGTCTTCGCCAACCCATACATCACATGTTATACCCCCAAGAGACACAGTCAACAGGCAAGAAAGAAGAGTTAAAAAGAGCCAAAAAGGCCCTTCTGATAAATCTGTAGCAGATCATAAAAGAGAAAACAAATTGTAACAGAAATTACAGCCCTCAATTTGCATTTGTCCTATCACAAAAGAGGAGGCAACAAAGCCAGAAGAGCCGGAATAATAACAACTGGCGGCCAAAAAGGCAACAAAGGCCTCTGGCTCGGCATCGGCATAAAAGTCCAGACTTTTTGACTCACAGCCGCTGAATCGAATTGCTGCAGACGTCCTGCCGCTTTGGCTGCCGTTTCTCTCCGGCTCCTGCTCCTGCTTCTGCTGCGGCTCCTCCTCCCCGAAACAGATGCTATCAATACATCATTTGCCTTTGTGCGGCTGTCACAAATTCATTCACCTGTTCTCGGGCCACGACTTCATCATCAGAAGCCGGAGCAGCGGCAGCTCGGCCTGGCCAGACAATTATACTGCGTTGATCTCCAATTAGGCTGTCGAAACTCCATTTACACGGCCAACGGGCGTCCCATAAAATACTCACTCGCAGCAAGACTGCGCCTTTCATATCGTCATATCGGGGGAAATATGAAGGCAGAAAGGCAGAAAACAGCCACAGATTCAGGTCTCGTTAAGGTGCAAGTCATCATCATCGCATCTCCTCCTCGGGAACCATCATCATCCTCCTCATCGGCAAGTTAAGTAAATACAAATATGAATGAATTGCTCACTGGCTCCTTGGGTAGATCTGGATCTGCATCTGGATCTTGGCAGATCATCATCCGGCATTGTCTCAGCCGTCATCCTCCCCGATCCCAGATCTGCGCTCCCCCTCCCCTGCTACTTCCACTTCCAAGTAGAGTGTTCAGGCGTACAACTCAAGAGTGTTTGCCCTTTCAGCGATCTCGATCTCGATCTCGAGCCCGATCTCTTGGCCATATAACAGTTGCACTTTTGCCTGGCTGAAGTTCGAAATTCGTGTAATTTCTTAATGGCTCCGATCCGAGCCAGAGTGCATGATGCATGGCTCTCTTTGCCGCGAAGCCTTATATAGGTCTGGTGTGCTCGACCTTAATTAGTTCAACACTCGTTAGATATTCCACAAGCCACAGGCATCCGCCGGTGCCCATTTGCATGCCGCCGATCATGTCGATGGCATGCCGTCGAAGAACATAATACTCACGTTGGGGAACAGCTTTTTCCTCATTACTGAAATTCCATTAGATCGGAAGAAGCGGAGATGCCTGAGCGTAATGAGAACTTAACGTACACTAACAATTATCTTGACATTATTAGCCCAGAGTTTTAAACAATTAAATATGGCTTTACAAATTACTTCTATTTTTATGCCATAGCATGTGCATCTGTACTATCTTTTTTAGATGAAATTACAGTCATAATTTACAAAAAAACTCTGTGAGCTTATAAGTTTATTGGTTAACTAACAAAGTAAACAAAGGAAATGGAAAGATAAAACGTAACTTTTTTTAGCACCATAAGGATCTTGCTCCTTACCATTTGAAGTCATAGTTTTCTTTAGCTTTTATTACCATTAAACACTGTAATCAGCATCCTTCACCTACTTCTTTTAGCTTCTCCTTGGCTATGGCTACCCTGCCATGAGGCAGTTAATACCATGAATAAAGCAAAAGTCTTGGTATTTTAATAACCAGACACACACTCGGGTGTTAAAATGGGGCGCCACAGCCATGGAAAGCCCAGCCATTTGCTGTGGTTGCGGTGGACGCAGCGCGTCGCTTTGTCTGCAGCTTCAGTTGCCGCAGAATAAAAAAATAAATACAGAATAAATATATATAAAAAAAGGAACGGGCGAGCATGAATACTTTCCAGCTTTCCCCGGCAGACCGAGAGAAGAACGTAGCGGCCGGGAGCAAGAAATCTTATTAAAGCGTAACTAAATGCCACGGATTAATGTCTAACAGGCGGTGGCACCCAACAGGTGCTGCGCATAAATGCCAGTTTAGTGGCCGGTCTGACAGCAGGACACGCTGGGTGGAAGTGGACCCCACATGCGCCATTAGCATATAAGCCCCAGTCAACTAATGAAGGCAACTGCAAGGCTGCCACTGCCAATGCCGCTGGGGCAAGTTCGCTGCCTAAGTCATTCGTTAGGAGCAGACAAGTTCGCTAGGAGGATCTGTCTTGAGCCGAGCAATGCGAGGAAAGTGAGGCGGCTCCGGTGGCATATTCGAGTGTAATCAAAACAAAAACAAAACAATTAATCAGCAGAAATCTCGAAATGGCAATGACTGCCTGTGAATCGAATATATTTGTATTTAATATCCAATTAGCATTTCCGAACGTGTGCCCTGCTATTCAAATGAGGCGAGAAGTTAATTGAATGTGAATTCATTGCAGCATGCTCGAGCCGTGTGAACTCAGCTGGAGTTTGTCTCCTACTCTGCTCGGGCGCTTGGAAATTTGTTTGTTACTCGACTTGATAACTCGCGGCACTCGCTGTGACATTTATGGGCTTGTTTCACAAGCCCTAATGACTCAACCGAACTGGACCATTAAATACCAACCTTATTTCCTGCTCCAGCCCCGTTGACCGTCATTAGAATCCAGTTGAAAGTTATCTTTACAGTTATGCATAAATTAAATCTTAATATTCCCTTTATGTGCAAAATACCCAATAAAACGGTGGCCACACATTAAAGCTGTAACGCAAATACTGCGACTACAGCCCTCTTTCTTATTTTCATAATTAATTGGTATATTTTATGGCTGGAATATTAATAAATGCAAACAAGTTTGAAAATAATGCACTGTAAATGCGATGCAATTAATTTTAATAGGATATTCAATTTATAAACAAAATGTTAACAATAATGCTACAAATCACAATTATTATTTTTATATTATATGTTATAGAAAATACAATAAAAAGATCTTAAAAGTTTAAGATTTCCGGAATATATATAAACTTAGTAATCAGTAAATTCAAATTTTCATTTACTTGTAATTGTTTAGAAGGAATGTCTAAAATATCAACAATATTTGCGGATACTTAACTATTATTTATCGTTCCATCATCCCCATACTTCAAACCAATTGCCCTGTAATCTCATAGTCAGGCCATTACATGTTCTCCCTTCGAGTTCTCCGTCACTAATTGCATTAAATAAACAAAATAGTTGCTTATATGCGTAATTATGAATCGCATCAGCCCGGGCAATTTTCCAGCTCCCCCATCCAGTCCATCGGTTCAAGCAATTAATAAACTAAAGACTGCATTTGAATTTTCAATTTGACACTAGCTCCCCGCGTCCCAGCGGCCGTTGAGTGTTAGTTTGATTTATCATTTGCTAATTGAAAAATTATACTGTTTTGTATTTGTCAGGCAGTTAGTTAAAATGTTGTCATGTGGGGGTGATAATGGCGGGGGACGCGGGCGACTGACAGTGCCAATTTACTGAATGATCCAAACCGACTCGGAATCAAGCTCGCTGCCCAGGCGCAGGTTGTAAATGATACGACTGAGGAATTTTTCCTCGGAATTTTGATTGAGTTGAATAAGCAATCGAATGTCTGATTTTCGTATTTAATATGTAAATGAATTGTGTAAGTGCCGGGCTAAAAATAGCCAATCGTCAAATAGGCGCGCTGCAATTCCGAAGCAATCGAAAGACTTGCCGGACGAACCTGATCCCGAACACTCAGCGAACGCAGCTCATTGTTATCCTTTGGCGGCGGGGTGGCTGCAGCGGGGAGGACTGCGAAAATTTATAAGCTACCCGGCGAATTAATGCACATAAATAAACAAAATGTGACGTTGAGCGAAAGACAAGCACTTGAAGTATTTTAATTGTCTAAATGCCAGCGCTGATGATCAGCTCCCAAAGCCGACAACAACAAACCAACCCGAAAGCAACCAGCAACAATTGCTCGACTCTTTGAAGCTACACTTGGCAACAGGAATGGGTTTTAAGGAGGGTAAGCTAAATTAACTTTCAAAGGAAGAAGTGTATGTTGGCTCAAATAAAATAGGTGTCCTTAAAATTATGATAAATAATAAATAAACAAATTAAAATGAATTTAATCGTATATCTTAAACATATCAACATTACACTACTTACTTGCTTTGTGAATTTAGCTTAAAGATAATATAGAGACTATTATAAGGAAGTTTTGAAATCTATAAATATTATTTAACGAATAAAAGAAGGTACCTTTTAATACATTGTTAATTGATTTGTAACATTTTATGTTTAATATTTTGGGTAACTTCGAATGTATTACCCTTCCGATGAGTGTACTCGAAACTCGCCGCCCAGATGAGACTTGGGAAACTGTGGTAGCTGTGTGGCAGGCAGGAGCCTTTTGGCCGCTTGCGCCTACGACAATTTATGTGTTGGCTTGAAATTTCTCACAGAAAACAAAGGAAATTCCAGTTGGTCCGCAGGAATGTTTCGGCGAGTGAGTGGCGAGCGGAGCTGCGATTGGGCCGCCGCCGCCGCTGACATTTTGCATTTCGTGCAACGCATTCCTCGGGGCGCTGCCGGGCGCATGCGTACCACACACCAAGGAGGACACACCGAGATCCATGGAACCCATCCACCATGAATCCATGATTCCACAAGGCCTGGACCATCGTTCGTTGCCGGCATTGACACTGATGAGTGCGGCGCAGCAGCCTCGAATGTCGTTGCCAGAGGCAAGAGACCAAGTCCGAGTCAGAGGAAGAGCAAGAGCAAGAGCATAGCATCTGGCCGCCAAGGTGGTCACCCCAAATGCAACACGCAACAACAACTGCGGCGTGATTGTTATGGCTCTGGTTGCCTGGCTCTGTCTCTGTCTCTGTCGCTGGCTCTCCCTGCCTTGTTTCCCCACAGTTGCATTGTAAATTCGTAAAACAATAAAGAAATAAATTACTTTCGGCCCCAAGTCCAAGCCAAGTCCAAGCTCAAGAACTCTTGTAGCAGACTCTGGCTCAGACAGGCGCACAAAGAACACGACGAAGCGTTGAAATCGTCGTGGCTTTTGTCCGAACAGGAACTGTTCAGCTCAGCTCAGCTCAGTTCGGTTCAGTTCAGCTAAACAAACAAACAAACATAACATATTGAGGGAAAATGGCCGTTCCCTCGAATCCAGCCAGCCAGTGTGGCCCCGGACTCGGACTGGGCCTCTGTTCTCCATCCTCCCACAATTCCCTCGGCGGAGCAAACATAATGTCTGACATGAACTTTGCGCGCTGCTGAAATTGCAATTTTAATGCAATTCGTGAGCCAGCCAATCGTTCAAGTCCAAGTACAATTGGACCACCCCGGTGCAGACCGATGCAACTTGTATTTGGACTTGGACTTCAGCTGGGAAAGGGGACTGCGATTGTGGAATGGCGATGAGGACGGCCTGGGGATGGGGATGTGGGCAGGTCAAGTTCTCCAACAAGCGAGGGAGGAAAGGAGCACCCAACACCCGCACCGAACGAACCAAAATGATGATGAGGCTGTGCCACACGAACATATGCCGTCTATTAGCGAGGGGCGATTGAGTTTTCGTGGCTAAGAAATATTATATCTTCTAAAATTTAATTACAATTATTATGGGTCAATTCTGTATTTGTAATATCTTACGGATGTGTGATATATCTTAAAATTAAATTCCCCATAATATAGAAGCCACCCTCGAACTTATGAGCTTCCGCCCCGCGGGCATAACGAAACACAAAGCATTTGGCGTTGCCAAGAAGTCTGCCATGACAAAAGCTCCAGTCTCCGAACTGGGCTCCATCTCGAGTGGATATGGCTGTGGATGTGGATTGGAGCGGAGTGATCGGCAGAAATCTGGCAGACGGGATCTGAAAACTGAAAACAACTAAATACTGAACACTGAACACTGAACGCTGAAAACAGCGACTGAGCGGGGTGTCATGAAATGCCAAAATGTCTAGCTGCGAACGACCGAAAAGTAAGAGATTCAACATCAGCACACACACATTGATTTCAATAATCAACGGCGGACCCGTTGTTTCTGGTTGTTGATTTTCGGCTTTTGATTTTATGTGTTGCTGCCCGGAGGGCTTAATCTAGATATATGCACACAAAGAAACATGGGGGAAAAAAGCGAAGAAAATCATCGACAATCAGCCCCGAAAAGTGCTTCAAAAAACGAAATAAAGGTAAGTCGAGGTTTCCCCTCCTTTGTTGTTTCTCATAATTTTTATTTTTATTTTGAAGGGGCCCGAATGCCACGCCCCCCTCCAGCCCCGCCAACAAACGATCAACGACGAACAACTGCTCAATACATTTTGCGTCTTTAATGGAATTCTTATCGTGCAGCAAATTATTGTTATTAATTATTTTCAATTCAATGGAGCAGGTAAGGCAGCCACATCAATTGCTCAGCTCGACTCGGTCGACGCTCAAGGGTTGGGAGCGACACGCTGTCTGTGACTGTAACTGCCCGAGACTCTCGGGCGAAATATAAATATGAAAAATTTCATTAAAAATTTATTAGTATTTAGCCCCGGCTGGTGTTTGCGCTCGTGTGGAATTGAGTGGATTCAAGTGGAGTGGCGAGGCACACCTTGTGGTGCAAATTAGAAATCGCGCTGATTGCGGATTAGCCTCCAGTTAAATGATGTTTGACTGATGTGGATGGGGATGCCGTTGGAGCTGGGAGTTGAATCTGGGCACCACGGAAACCGATAGAGGTGCGTCTCGGGCTCATATTTCAACGGCATTTACAATTTAATAAATTTTATAATTGATGGGGTGGGAATATAAAATACATACGCGGGTGGATAGATAACAAATTGGTATTGAATATATATTTGAACACACGATTGAAAAACTATATTTTCATTAAAATTGATTCAATTTAGGTTGTTTAAATAAATGTTTATTTTCTACATTTTACGTTTAAAGATGGTTAAAATAAAATGAATTCTTAAGACTGAAATTCTTATAATAATGCTAGGAAGACCAAGATTTTCAAAGCTCAATTTAGGTAATACATATTAGCATATGTTGCCTAGCAATATACGCATAAAATAGCAGAAAATAAATATTAATTCAAGAAGCAGCAAAATATTAAACTCAGCTTGTGTAATATTTACCATACTTTCACAAGTGTTTTTTTCCGGTTTTTCCCTCTAATCCCACAGGCTAAACGAGACAATTTAGTACTTTTTGCCCGCACCGCCATAAGTAAATGAAAACAATGTTCACTATTCATTGGCCATCGACGTTGGCGGCATCAAAGCCTTTGGCTGTATTTAGTATTACTTTTTTTTTTTGCACCCCGTGGAGCGCCAAAAAGTAGCCAAGCGTGTGTCGATCGCTGATCTTTCGGCTTACAAATTAGAAAAACCAACAGCAGCCGCTCACAGGATGAAGATGAAGCTCTCACAGCGGGCCGATCATGATGATCGTTCATCATTACCATTTATCATGTTCAACATTCAATGCGTTTTGCGTGCACAGCAAACAACAAATAAAAATGTCTGTTTGCTGGCCTTATGACAGGCAGAAATGCCATAAATGTGTTATACGAGCGAATGAGCAGCGAACATTCAACATTATTTTAATGATTTGTAATGGTTGTCAGAATTTTGGAGGCTGTGCTTTATGGGAGTGTTTTTGCTGTTGAACTTTAAACGATCAAAAATTGATGGGAATTCCTCGGCATGTGGTTAAAATACAGGCAGCTTATCCAGAAATCATTTGCCAAATAGGTTAACAGTTTTTTATAACCATTAAATGGCAATGAAAAGTATTTTTTAAAGCTATCTGTTAATTTCGTAGTGTTATTGTCTGTTAATATATTTATTTACAGACAATCAAGTCCTTGAATATTTAAAATAAAAAACAAACAATATAAATTGAAGAAAAGAGAGAGAGAGAGTTTAAATAAATTTATAAATACCCAACGACAATGTTTATTAGCTTAAAATGCCAAAATATAACGAGGCATTATTTTTCAAATTTAATTTAAATTTTTAAAAATACTGTTAGATGTCTTCCTTTTGTTCCTAAAATGAAGCCATTAATTTTATTGCCAAATTTTGCGGTCAAACCGATTACCAACTTCCTTTTCAGCACCCACTCAATTAATTTGTTGCTATTTTTTTCGAAGACTCTGTGTGGTCGCAGTCATATCCCGACCGCAAATTACTAATCAGCCCGTTCCGACTCCGACTCACACGAAGAGTCTCAGTCCGAAATTTATGCGGCTGATTAGCGCGGCTCAAACATTTTTTAGCAGCCAAACAAATTAGCCCCACTTAAAGCCGGCGATTGGGTGTTATTCGGCCAACAGCGGAGGCTTCCCAAAAAGCGAAACTTGGCCAACACCCGAAGTGTCTATGCGGACACCTCGACTACATCCTATGCCCAGCTTCGATCCGCAGTCGAAACAGAGATATAAAATAAAAACAAGAATCATATACAAAATCGTTAATAAATTTCACAGACGGACAGAGGTACGGACTGAGACTCGGACTGGATCTGGGGGATATTAGGTGGATGGGGATCCGATCCGATCCGAATCCCGATCGGGATCGGGACGGGCAGCAGCTGCAGAGTGGAGTGGAGTGGGTAGAGCTACCCTTTTATGCGGCCAGCTTTGGGCCCGAGGCCAGATAATCTAAAGTAAAACCCGTGGAGCATAAATAAAAAAGAAATTACTTAATTTCTTAATAATGTTGAGGCTGCCTGGCTGTTGTTGCCAATGGCTTGTTTCGACAACTTTTTTATAATCCTTTTAGGGGCTCTCCCAAAGCGGCAGGCAGCTGCACTGTGAGAAATGTCTGTGCGGGCCCCGCTTTTTCGGTTTCGGTTTCGGTTTCTGTTTTTGTTTTTTATATTTTACTGCTTTTGTTTTACATTCTGTTGAAATGAAATCTTTATTTCCTTTCGTGACTATAATTAATAATTTTCGGCCCGGAGAGGGAGAAGCAGCATCTGACCACCGATCACACCACACACGCAGATCATCATTATCTCCGCGATGATGATCGAGTCGAGGCCAGAGCCAGCCTCTCTCTCTCTGTAGCTCGGCCTGTGTGGCAAGCAGAAATTGTTTTATGTCTGAAAATTGTTGGTTTGCCACAGCCCTTGATTTTGTTTCTGCCTTTAATGGTTCCCTGGCGGCCAGCCTGTCTCCTGCGGTTTGACTTTGTGTCTTCTTCTCCAGCTTTTTGGGTGGTTCCCCATATGCCATCTGTGTGTGTATTTGTATTGGCGTACTGCGTAGTAAATCATTTGCTAATTAGCAGCTAGGACCCGAGGAGCAGAGGAATCTCAGAAGAGGCTCAAGGAGAGCGTGTGTAGGCAGGCAGCGTTAATTTGAATATAATTGTGAAGAATCAAAGCAAATGGAATGGGCGGGGGGATCTTCGTGTCTGTTGGCCAACTAAAGTCCTAAATATTGCATAAAATGTTAAGTTAATAAATTAATAATAAATGTACCAAGCAATATAAATCTCACTAAAAATCCACACCTATAATTTCTCGTACAATTTAAATAAGCTTTAAATTTCTATGGTTATTCCCAGTGATGGAAATTAATTGATCGCTTAATTCTTGTGTTCCAGCATTCAACAAAATTCCTTCATAAATCCATGCGAGCTCAAATCGCTTGGGAATTCCCAAATGCAAAACTCCCAAATCACTCTCCCAGCGCTGGCAAGTTCGCTGTCCAAGTCTTTTGTTGCTGCCACCAAGCTTCACTTTCAACGGCCAAGCCAGAGATCGGCATTCCTTTCGATTTGTGGCTGTTGTGGCTGCTCAGCCGAGAATTAATGTCTTGCGATAGCAAATTTAATTTATTGCGATAATTTTTCATTTTTATTTTTGTCAACAGCCAGAAGGGGAACAGCCAAGACACCGGAGCTGAAATTTGAGAGGGGTCCCGCCAGAAATAATACTACCTGTGTGTGTGCTGGCTTATGCGAGAGTCGCAGTGAACTGCGATAAGCGGTACTAATAATGGCTAATAAGGCCATTATAAGGGTATAAATTGTTTTGTTAGCACTCTCAATAAATTCTGAACAAAACTGTGTGTGTTTCAACCCACAAGCTGGCAGCGGAAGGGAATTGGATCTCCTTAATTTATGTTAATGGAGACTCAGCTACAAATTGCAATGTCTCTGTTTGCCCTTTGTCTTCCTTCGACTCCACGCCACGCCACTCTCTGCAGCTTGGATTTTATTATTTGCATATCATTGCCGCCAGATTTTTAATAAATTTCCATGTTCGCTGCCTCTCTTGCTTTTCCACTTGCTGCGCCCGCCGTGTGGTTGTTGTGATTGTTTTTAGTGGCTTTAGCGTTTATCGCGGCATCTGTCCCCCCGATGTCCCAGAGTTGCCAACATTTTGTCGGCACTTTTGGTCTTTGTTCTGCGCTGTTGGGCTGCTGCATTTTTGCCTGGTTTTTTCTTCTCATTTTGTATTTAATCGATTGTTCATTGTTTTGTTCAGCGACGGCGATGGTGGTGGTGGTGCTGCTGCTGGGGGTCTTAATGTGGCAGCCGCATTTATTATTTCGACATTCTTAACGAACCCCAAATTTATGAGTTAATACAAAAATAAGCATAGGGATGCGACCAGGTCTCAATTTGTAACCGGTCTCCCCGCCGAGAGATCATCCCCAGCTGGTGAAATTTCGCTTCATAAATTACTCACTTAATTGCCAATTTGCACTTAATTTTTCGTTCTCCTCCGTCGCTGTCGCCGCTGCAGTTAATTAAGCCGCTTCAGCCGCATTGCGCATACGCAGCGTGTGCCGGCGAAACTGCATGCGGCGAGAGAGGCGAACAGGCATTTCGCTCCGCTCTTCTGACCTTGTCCAAAGTCTCTCACATCGATACGGTTATTATTTATGCTTAAATCGAAAAGCGAGCTCAAGATGCGTGACCCCAAGTGGTAAATGGGTTCTCGAGGGCCAGGAGGAAGTTGTTTAAAGTTAGCAGTCAATAACAGCTCAGATTTACATACAAAATTCAAATGCATACTTACTTAAATTCCCTTGCTGATGCAAGAGGACTACCTACTTTTTTGTTTAAACTACATACATAAATGTGCAGGGTTCTGTAAATAATTTTGGAACCATAACACACCGAGCCAAAATATACAGCAAATTCAATTTAAATTTAATTGCTAGAAATGCTTTACGCATATCGTATTAGTTTCTGGCTTTAACTGGAGACGTGTTGTCTAGCAGCCAAAAGTCTACGCCAAAACTAGGCAAACCCAAGCCGATCGGCGAGACCAGCATCAACAAATAGATAGTGAAGCGGTTGCGAGGGGCAACGGGGGGACGAAACTCTTTTCTTTGCCTGAAACTGATTGTGGTTTTTGACAAATGCTCAACATGCGACAGCTGTTTACCCAATAAATCCATTAGCTGTACAAACAGCAACAACAAAGACAATAAATTTAGCAATTGACAAACAAAAGCGCTGCCTGGGTGTGACCAATAATCGATAATTGTAGGCTAATTTATCATTAATAAATATAAGAACGCTGGCTATACGAAAGTCAAACTGCAATAAAATTATAAATGTATTTATTTAATATAATTCATATTAAAAGTTTACGTTAAAAAATGTCTAATAAATAATACATTCAATCTTGTATTTATATTCGTTTCTCTTGACACTTCTAACCAGATGTGACTGCTAAGCCTCATGGATTTCTCAGCAAATTTTAAAAGCAAATGTGTCTTTGAAACAGCTTTTGAATTTTTAAACCAATTTTATTAACAGATGTGACTTGACAGGCTTTTGAATGTTTTAGCTAACCATCGATTTTATTAAGAATATAAAACCACAAATAAAGTTAATTCCCTATCCTAAGCTAGGTTACCCGCTTGAGTTGGTGCGTCCAAGCTGTTTAATTAGCAAATGTAAGGCATAAACTTGGAAAATAGTCGTTGCTATTGCCGCTTATCTACACATCATGGCTCTGGCTGGCGGCTGGCGTAGACATCACAGCGCCAGCGGTGAGCCGATGTGCCGATGCAGTGACGTTGGCAACAGCGCAAAACAAAAGATTCAGGCAACAAACTTGAAACCGCTGTGGCACATTTCTTTGCTTATCAAGTCGCGAGTGTCTGTGTGTGCTTGTGTAGCGAAGCGTAGCTGTATCTTATCTGGCCAATCAATCTTTGTTGTTTGTTTTAAACACGTTTCATAAAAATTAATTTTTTTATTTATTGAGCAAAGGCATTTGATGGCGTGCTGTGAATGATCCACTGCGAGAGATACGTCCGACAGTCGTGTGCTACACAAAACCCACCACCAGAGAAATAGAGAGGAGAGGAGAAACACCTGCTGGGCAACCCTGCCTCTGTACCGGCTCGAACCCGGCCCTCGCTGGTTGTTGTTGCGTTATTATCATATGATATCATCACCCGAAATTCCTCGCTCGCAAATAAATCCTACATCTAAATAAATTTCAAATTCTTGGCTCAACGCACACACGTATCTCCCGCTGCTTTGTTTGCATAGCATCGGCAGCGCTGCTCAACATCATAAAATATTAATTAATTAGTCAAGGAAAGAAAAAAGGTCTGTCTCTCGGTTAGAAAGCGTGCTCCACTCCGTGTGTGCGACAGAGGCGGCGAGAGGCTGACTTTGGTAGTAAAACTCCCGAGATAAGCTTAATCATTAATTTCTTTTGTATTTGCTCAGCCCCAAAACACAAGCTCAAGCTCAAACACAAACTGAAACAAGTTCAAGTTTATGGCCCGCTATCTGTCCTCGCTCATTCTCACTCGGATGCTCCAATCGCTGCTGCGGCTGCTACACTTGCTCTTGAAGAAGTTGTTAAAGTTCTGTTTATTGACTCGAAAACGATGAGAAAATCAGCCAAATATGGTTCGTCTCTGCGCGCTGAGCTGATTTGGTCGATAAGCAATTTTATTTTTATGCCATGATTAAATGATTCTTTATGTGCTTCAACGAGAGGAGTTGAGAACTTGAAACTTGTTTTTCGAAATAGTATTAACCCATTAACGGTTTTGTCAGGGGCCATAAAGCTAAAGAATTTTTCATTATGGAGGGAGTAATTGCTGTTTAAACATTGATATGGAAACTATTTACTTATAATTAATATATAATAATATTTACAATTTTTCCAATTCAATAAATATTCAATAAATGGTAGGTATTATTAGCCCCAATAAAGTTCACACTACCCTTTAAACAGCAGCGGGTTAACTTGGGAAAGATCTCACTGGGCGTATGCGCAATAAGGAAATGCCAGTGGACTTAAAAGGCTCTTAACATCAGCCTACGTCCCTATGCACCACTGAAGTTCAAGTGCAAAGAAAAAGAGACGTAAAAAAAACAAAAAGTTATAATAAAATATACTTATTTAATAAAGTATAGTTGTCCATTGCCCAGGTGCCGCGAGCTGTGGGAGATAGCAGAAAAAGGCAACCACTAAATCAATCTGCAACAATTAATGCTAATGCTTAATAAAATGTAAAATATATTGCCTATCGATCTGTTGTTCCTATTTGTATCTCGCACTGCTGTATAGCGATTAATGGCGCGCACGTTTTTGTAATATGTCACATCAAACTATGCGGAGCCCGTTGCATTGGCAATTAGTTAACCACTACTTAAACGGCAGCAACAACAAGTGGGAACAACAAACGGCAATGCAACCGCAAATTAAATTGCTAACAAATTACAAAACAATTTAGAAGGCATTCCGAAAATGGCAGCCCACGATCTGAGACCGTTGGATGCGCCAAGCATTTTAACTAAACAATTTAAATCAAGGGTGACGAGCGGCATACACTCTACAAGTGAATTAGAAACGAAAAATATAATAAAAACAAATCAGGAAAAGAGATAAGAAATAATACAAATCTTAAAAAACACTACAAAAATAATGTGAATAAAATAAAACACTTGAAATCTTTAAATATCTAATAAAATGAGATAAATAAAAGTATATCTATATATATAAAAATAATTAAGCAAAAATTTCAACTTTGTTACAGCCTTTCAAAGCCAAATTTTAAACAATTTATTTAAAACGAAACGTAGAACAAATATATATAAATGAGTCCACAAAATCCAAGCTTAAAAACACATGCCCTAAGTAAGTTTTTAACTTGTCTGAATTTCATACAAAACTATTTGCGGCATTTGTCGACAAGATTTCCATTTGGTAAGAAAATATTTCATTTGACAGCCGCAATTTAAATCGCCAACAACATGTGCATTAAGACAGCTGGAATTTTTAAATATTTTTTGATGGCTTCACCAAAATTGGCCTCCAAAATACTTACAAAAAAACCAGCGTTATTTTATTCTCGAACAGTTCTAACAAGCTCCCCTCGCCGTCTTGCTTGGTCACGTTGGTGGTCCGTCGGGCAATTGCCGGCTCACGTTTTCCAACTCATGGTGGCGGCTTTTCGGTGTACGAAAATCACTTGAGCCGCCGTTGGGGCAGCTGCTGCGTGGAAATATTTTAAATAGTTTTCTAATAGCTGCGGCGAATAAAAATGCTGCCCTCTATGGCCGGCAATTGGGTTTCCAGTTTAAAAAAAAAAATAAATCGCATAACCATAAGGACTTAAGTAGCCATCACACCATGCCAAAAGCGGTTGACTTGAGATGATAGTTCTAGGAAATTACAGTGATTAGCTGGGGGGAATCGGCTATAACTACCTAGGAAATTACTGCAGGGCAGACTTTGTTGTACAAATGTAAATAATTTGAATTAATTTATGTGAGACATATGAGGATTTATTAAAGTTTTTACTTAACACCAAATAAATCAAAGTCGAAGAGTTATTAAAATCTGTGCAAACCTATTACTGAATTGACCAAAAGAGAAACCAATAAACTCATGTTTCTATTCCTTCTTCAAATTCCCAAAGCAAAACGATTTATTTTTGGAGCGCTTCCAATTCGCTTTTCAAGGCCGACGAATTCTTTGATCGCGCGCCGATTCGTCTGCGATGCGTAAACAAGCGTCTCCAATTGCCCCATAAAAACACAATTGCAGACAATTTGTCGCCAAAACCGAAAAAGCCAAGACCTCAACAAGTTTTTGATGTGCGTTTCAGCGGAGGGCGACGAGTATCGATTACAATTGCACTCGAATGTTTACACTCTCCGATTCGGGCAACTTTCGAGCCGCGAGGCCCCACAAAGTCTAGCATAATAAAGCCCAAAAAACAACAAACAGACGAGCTGGCTAAATACGGTTGGTTGGACGATCGAAAGGGGTGCCGGAGCTGTCTTAATATTTCTTTTTATTATTAATAAATAAGGCTTAGTGGGGCCGCGTGTTGTTGTTACTGTTCTGACTGCCGCTGCCACTCGGTCTGCTTATACTTTATTTTATGGCTGCTTAAATAAACAAAAGGCGTGTGGCTTTGGCTTTGGCCAAGGCTTCGCATTCGCCATCGATTGCGACTTTGAAAAGCGTTTAAGCGGCTTTGAGCCCGAAGATCTGTCAGAGATCTCAGATCTTTCGTCTTTTCGGCTGCTGTCATCGCTGAAAAATTTCGCCAGCCCCTGCTGTTGTTGTTTGTGTTTCACATTATTATTATTATTATTATTATTATCCGCTGTCGATGTTTTGTATAATTTTTTTAAGGTGCTGCTGGGTGTGACAAATTAACGTCGTGGTGCCCGACCAGCTACAAAAATCCTCAACAAAAACCGCGCGACGTCAAAACGACGTGCAAAACTTGTGGAGCCAAATTGTCTGGTTGGTTGTTTGTTTAAGCTGATTTGTTGTTGATTCCGCTGTTGTTGCGGCCTGCGAGTGCGAGTGTGTGCGGATGTTGTGAGTGTGTGTACATATGGTTAGAAAGTTAGAGCTTAACATTATTTATTCGGTCATATTTTAAGTGGAATTACTTTGTTCAAGTCTATTTATATATCTAAGGGGTTCTTTTCTGATTGCAATGAATGCAATTCACAACGGTAATATATTCAATTATAAAGGCATTTTCTTGAATGCCGTTGAGTAAGGAACTTAGTTTTCTCTTTTCTATTAATAACTTTATTTGGTTTACCTAAAAACCATAATAATTCTAACAAGCATAAGCATATAAATGTCGAAGCCACATTAAAGTTTATTTCACACGAATTCTTTTAAACTACATTTTATTACATTTTATACTTATATAATTTTATTAAACTTTTTGTTTAAACTTTTGGAAACTCTCAATAGCATTCAGTTTCTTAGTTTGTGTTAGCATGGTCAAATTTTGTGATATGCTAGCCTAATATTGAAATGCCGTCTAAAACAAGTCAAAGTCAAGTTTTTACCAGTCGTCCAAGCCATAAATTACCATCCACTTATGGTTTTTGATTATTTTTTAATGTTCCACGGTTTCGGTAATTTATGGAATTTTTATTTATGAAATGCGCAATTTAGAAATAAATATGCGAGTGGTTTTGGCCACTCCGTCAAAATGGGTCACTAAGCTTGACAGTTATAGGGCAATATACAAGCCGTCTCTGAGCTGAGCGACTTGGCCAGAACAAAAGACTGAGGCAGCGAACGCGCTGTGGGTGCTGAACGTACTCTCGGATCCATTCACAATTAGGCATGCAAATCAACGCTGTCAACGTAATTAAATCGTAATGACCGACAGACCAAACAACTAACGGTCCCAGATGTCATAAACTACATCCATTCGGTAGGTGGAAGCCGGCGGGGTGGCAACTGGGTTTGTCGCACTAAAAGTAAACAATATCTTAATGGCAAATTAAAGCCGCAAACGCGTTTACCAGCAACAGCAGCTTCACCACACCCCCACGGCCGGACCTCCTCGGCGACTGTTTATTTTATTGCATTTAACTCTTATTGTATCTCTATTATTTCAGGAAAATAAAAATCCAAGTCTATTTCCACGATTGCGGTTTTGTGGCTAACACTTTGCTCATGCGCTATTATTTATTTGCCAGTTGGGGTGTGTTTCACCCTGATTCCACGCGTGGGCGGGTGCTGCTGCCCTGCCTGGCCACACTTTCGATGGTGTTGGTGCTTGAAAACCGAGCGCAAGTCCCAAAGAGATTAATGTGGATCAAAAGTGATAGTGGGCAGGCATTGAATGAGCCGAGTAATAAAGGAAGATTTAATGCTGTGTGTATAAAAGCGGAAAATATTTTAAGTATCAAATCAATATTGATACGGGAAATATATAAATTCTATAAGACATTTGACTTGTATAATTTATAAATATATTTATTTAAAAGCTGGTACAAATATTTTCAAGTTAATGTCTAATATTTAAAGGTTGAATCTTTAAGCTTATTTTAAAAATATCTTTCTTTGGGACTAACCCATTTTAAATATTTATAACAAAAATGATTCCTAACTTCATTAGCTCTCAGACATTTATTAAGCTTTATTTATATTTATGATTCTGTTGAACTCAAAGTCCAATATCTTAAATTCAAATAACAGGATTAACTCTGGCGACAAGTTGGCTCCTTCACGCATTCGGCCCGGCTCCGATTGTTGTTGCTTTGGTATTATTCATTAGCGTATTGGCCACGTCAAATTTTTCATGATTAAAAGCGAAATGTGTTGGCTTTAAGCGGAGGCTCGCCCGATGGCAGGGGGAGTACCCGTGAGACCTGACTTCAAACGAAACCTATTACTCATACGCAACGTTGCACCTGCAGCAAGCCACAAAACTTAATTACTAAGCAGGAAATATTAGCGCACATAGTTAAAGCAAATAAAACTAATGAACAAGAAATATTAATTTGGCCAAAATTAGAAACACGCGAGGCAGCAGCAGCCACGACGACGACAGCAGCGGCGACTTTCGAGTGCCGCAAGAGCTGGATTTGTTTGGATTTTGTGTCGGAACCAAACCCAGAGCAACACTTTGCCACGAAAAACCTGAACATGCATTTTAATTGCAGTGGCCCAGGCTTTAAGCTCCGCTCGGCGAAGGCAAACAAAATGCTCTGCCACAATTTGTTCAAAATCGCACCAGCGTGAAAAGGAAAGTACCAAGAGTTTCTCTACCGAGGAAATTAGTTACCCTTTGAAATAAATCTAATATATTCTTTTAAAGTAAATAATAATATAATTAAATAAGGATTCAAACTGGATTAAAGTCTATATTTTTCATGAATAAAGCTTTAAGAATATTCTTAAATCATTGTATAATATTAATATTATATTAAGTACACTTTTACAATCCATCATCCTTTACTTTGATTATCCTTCGATCTTAATGCCTAGCTAAGCCGCAGTAACTCATTTTGTAGGGTATTTCGCCGAGTGGCTCAAACAATTGTCTGCCGCTTGTCTAGTCGTCATCGTCATCGTCTCCGCTCTGGTTGTTGCTATTGCTGGGGCTTCACTTATTGCACGAAGCTCCGGCGGCAACAACGTTATACTAACGAAGCTTGGGCCCAGACTTAAGACTCCAGCCTCCAGCAGCAACAACAAAAGTTGAGCAATCAAATAAAATAGTAAAAAAAAAGGAAAAATAGTGAAGCAAAAAAAGGAGAGAAAAAAAAAACATTGTCACGTCAAATTCATGTCATTTAATTAATTTTGTTTACTTGCCGCAACATTAATTTGTTTTTGCTGCTGTTGCAGTGGCGACTTGTTGTCTTTGAAAAAATTTTCCATCGTCGCTGGTGGAAACTGCCGTCGCCGCTTAAATGTACAAACATACAAAGATATTATATATGTACTCGTTGCCAACTTGAATAGCATGCCGAAAAATATTTTCCCACATGACTGCACTTTATGCAAATAAAACAAGACAAGAAATTCGCTTGAAATCAAAGTTCTCGTCGGGCAATTCGCATGGGTTTTCTTGTCTTGTTCAAAGATTTGCCGACAGACTCTTGACGGCCTGTCAAATAAATGTCGCTTTATTCAAATTTCGCATTCGCACTAATTGTCTTCTGGGTCTGGAAAGACAAAAGGAGCTGCTAACGAGCCCGGGCTTGCCAAACTTAAGTGCAGATTAGCCCCGGCTTGGGCAGACTTTGTGTCGCAGGCTCCTGGCTCCTCATCTCCAACTCCTCTCATCGGATCTCCTCAATCAACTTTCGATCAAAACGAGCCGCAGTTTCGTTTCGCTTTTGTTTCACACACAAAAAAGGTTCGAATGAAACCCTTTTTGGCGGCGTTTTGCATGGCTCATTTGATTTTTGTTTTAGATGCGTTTTGATAGATCGCAAAAAAATGTTCAAGAATAGGCACACTGGATCGGGCCATCATTAAAGTAATAAAATAATTAAAAATATGTTTAAATAGACTTTTCTTAAGCAATTTGCAGCCTTATAATATTTGTTTTCACGCTTATTATTAGAAGAAAACTTATATTTAATGGATAATAAATTTCAAGAAAGCTACTTGTCAATCACTTTTCAACAGCACTGCCCCACTGTACCAAGATCCTGCCAAGACGCTTATTCATATTGAAAAACGGAAATTATCAAACGAATCGAAAGAGATACGAGTACGAGGACAGAGGACCGAGGAACATACGACACCGGATGTCTGGAAAGGCCATGTTCGGGCATTTAAGGAGCAAAATGCCGAAGGATGTGGCCAAGGCGACTAACTGCCTACAAAATGCCTGCTTAGCCTGTGGATGAGTTAATTAAATCTGTCAATACCGGGCCCCGAAATGCAGCGGGACGCAGGCAGGGGAAACTGGCCATCAAGCCATGTCCATGTCCCTGTCCATGTCGTCGTCCATTCAAGCGACCCATCATCATCATCAGCAGCAACAACAGCAGCGGCAGTGGCAATAAAAAATGTAGCGCGCCATGTGCGGGCCAAATGTAGCCGGGATCGAGAGCCAAGGATCGAGGATCGAAACTTGAAATCGGCTACTTGCCTGGAATGTAACTCGATTCCTATTAACTCATCATCTCGGGCGCTGGGGCGTTGGTTCGATTCTCCCTCCAATATATCTATATGCTTTCGTCTTGCTGCCTCTGGTGGCGGCCTGGCGGATTGAGAAATGAGGCAAAAATTAAATCAGTTTCGGTTAAGCAAAGGGGAATTGGGTCCAAAACGGCCACGGCTTAGGGCAATTTGTAGCCCTGTGCGGTCCTTTTTCGCCATCATCCGCAGGTGAGACTGTGTGCGAGTGCCAGTGTGTGTCAATGTGTGTCCGCACTGCGCAGGCCCTATAAAGGCAAATATGTTCACACACTCTACTAATAGCTTCATAAATAATAACCAAGGAGGTCAAAATGTTGACCAAATCGCACTGACAAAAAACAATCTAAAAAACTAAGTATGAAAATGTTTTTAAAACTTAAACAGCCTTCAGACTAATTTTACCAGTTTCCGAGAAAGAGAGAGCCGAGTTTAATATTTTAGACCCTTATACATAGTAATAGTTTATATTTAATATTTTAATATTTAATCATCCATGTGGAATTTAACACAATGGGTATACGTATAAAAACGTACTAAAATATTAAATCTAAGGCCTCTACTATAACTCTCTGATAAGTATGCAACATTTTTAAAGAAGGTACTACTAGCCTTACATTAGTGTAGTTCAAATTATGTCATAGATATGCAATTATTCATGAAAAATCAATAAATAAAATAATACATAAAAAATGTATATATTAATTGCAAATTGTTGTTTCACTGTAGGTAACAGTAGACAGAGAAAGAAAAAACAGAGAGAGAACTAAAGGGATTCCAGCCGCCTTGTCAGCCAGTCAGTCGCACATCCAGTTCCTTGGACACCGCCCCTTTCCTTTTCTTTCTTGGCTTTCCGTTTGTACCCCACACGGCGTAAGTTCTGTCCTACACTGGGAAATACTTTCTTATCTCATTTATTTAATAATAATGTATTTTTGTATAAGATAATATATACTTTTTCATAAGCCTTTACATTTATTTTAAATTTTTTTTAAATAAATGCAGTGATATTCGTAACTTTACTTTACTTTTATAAAACAGATTCTTAAACCGTTTAAAATTAACCGGAGTGTAGTTGCAGCTGTGTGTGCTTGTGGTGGATTGTACGTCTCGGGTTTTCAACAACAAGATATAAGCCAATAAAGAAGGAACGTCGGCCAAAAGGATGAGCGGCCAGCGAACAAAAAGAAAGCGCAGGCAGGGAGAATACCTTAATTACGGTTAATGGAGCGTTCAAAAAACAAAATAAACAACAAAAACAAAACCGATGTATATATATACGAGAGCGTGTATCATATGTTGAATCTCCGACCAAGTGCCACGGCGAAATAACTTAATCACATTTCCAGAAGACATGGCGCGGGACGACCGCAAAAATCTGCGAGCCAGGTTCGTAATTTTGTATATAAATGAGATGCGGCCACCTAATGAGCCTGATTAACCAACCCGGTCCCAGAGATCCTCGGATCCTCACGGGCGGTCCAGTCTTTCCCCTACCCTCTGCCTATTTGGGATTGGAGAGGTACACAGTAACTAAATATGATATAATTTAATGCTTAATTTTAATACAATATCTTTTTCGAGAGTATCAAGGGAATATAATAATTAAAATTGAAACCAAATAAATCTTTGTTTGTTTCATGGGTTTGTTTATTTATATTTTAATAAGTTTTTTTTTATATATACCTATATTAAGAGCAGTCATTTCCCTCTGTGCATGCGTTGCGGTGTTTCATTTAACTGCTTTCATGCCACAGATCGCGTCGAATGGGACGCGTCCTTTTGACCTCGAGCTGGGGTTCGGGATCTGCGATCTGGCATTTGCAAATCTGTGGATCTGTGGATCTGGTCTCTGGGATCCGAGGCTCTCGACTCTCGACTCTCTGCTCTCGGCTATGGAATCTGGAGCTGCGATTTTATGATCTGGGCTCTGAGACGCTCTTAATTTGCATACGATGTGTCAATGATGTGGAGTTCGACGACGACAACAACACGACGGCGTCGCGTGTGGTTTTCCTGCTGTCGCTGTGGTAATAAAAATCGGTTTTGCCTTAAATGCCATAAACAAAACGCCTGAACATTTTTGCTGACAGATGTCTTCATTGAAAATTATACATACCCCTGGTTGTCGAGGGTCGGGGGCAAGGGTTCTCCTTCTTTTTTTTTTTCTGTTTTTTTTTTTTTTTTGTTCAGAGATCTGGGTTTTGGGGCTTAGTCCCAGGCGTCAGGTGGCTTAAGCGTGAGAAAGTTTCGATGAGAATTGCCAGAGTATTTATAAAAGGTACTTGTTGTTGTTCTTGCTCCTTGCAGGGGATTGGTATATCGAAATACTAACCGGAGGATTTAATGAGAATCGTAGATTTCGATTGGGATTGGGTCATTAGTTTTATGAAAGCATTTCTAGATATGATTTTATAGTTTAAAAATAATCTTTAATTTTAAATAAAGCGTTGAATTGTTGCATCCAAAAGTAACACAATCCTTAAGGGGATGTGCAATACTGTAATTATCCTTTAGCTAAAGTACCTTAATTCCTGAAAAAAAGTAAGTAAATTGAATAAATATTTCAAGATCTGCTTAGAGTGCTCCTTATTAGCTTATATTAATTTTAGGGTATGCCAGCCGTCTTGTCCTTATAACACTGATTTCTTTTGGCTGCTCTTAGTCATGTTTTGGCTATTTGGAGTTAACTGCTTTGACTCATGGCGGCTGGGACCCGTTCTCGCGACGGACCCGCAACATACATAACTTAATCATAACTTTTTGGGTGGCCCGCAGTGCCCAAAACAATGCTGAATTGTTCTCCACGGCAAAAACACACACACACACAGAAGAAATGATCGGGATCCGGGATCCAGAAGGGCGTCCAGGGGAGATACACTTTGATTTCAATCTGATGCTGGGGCAGCATAATAATATTGTATCATTGTATCGCAAGGAGCCGCCGCAGACGAGGACGCATCGTCGTGATCGTGGGGGTTTTGTGTGATTGTGTAGCCACGGGCTCTGGCCCATCATCATCTCCATCATCAATGGCAGCTCTGGGCCTACCGTACAAAAGGCCGGCTGGCTGTCTTCCCAACCATTCCGGCTCCCTTTCTGGCCTGGCTTTGGTTTTGGGCTTTGGCACGCTGAAAATTTTATGACTTCATTTGCTGACCACCAAGCGAGCGGAGCAGAAGCCTCCCAAAAAAAGAAAACAGAACAAAAAAAAGACGAAAAAGAAGGCCAAACAAACGAGCAAACTCAGCCCCAGATCGCCTCATAATAGGCCGCTTTTTTGCTTTTTGATGGCCAGTTTAGAGCTGGTTCTTTTTCGGCGGTTCTGCGGATGCAATACCCGGAATTTCGTGCAGCGGCAAACACAATAGCCCAAAGGATTCTCCGAAATTCGATCAGCTTTCCGATTGGGTGGCGGCCACTCAGCGCCGCTGGAATTAACTAGCTCAAACGAATTACCCGAGTAGACCTGATCGGCGGTGAATAATGGATAACCCATAAAAGTTTTGTTTATTTTTGCCTATTTTTTACATGACATTTTGGAAAGCTCGTATTGAGGATATACAAATTTTTGATTTATAAGACAATAAAATAAGTTATAATCGAAACACTTCCTACAGCTAAGTAAGTTCTCCCATTGCACTGCTACTCCTCTGGATTTTCCCTTGCCACCAGCACAAGTTGCACAATAAAAACGACAAGCGAGCCACGTATCGTTATCTGTAATTTATGCACTTGTACTTTGAATCACTTAGTTGCTCTTGTCCTGCTCCCTGCTGCTCGCTCCTTTCCCACTCCCCCAATCCTCATTCTCTTACTCGCCCCCTGTCAGTGGCCCATTGTTGTTGCTGTTGTCACACACACACAACACACAGGAGAGCGATTAAGGCGATTCGATTGTGATCTTATCAACAATGCGCAACGATCAGCGGCGGGCACAGCAACAACATTAAGGACAGGACACACAAGGAGTTGTCAGGAAGGGGAGAGGGAGCGTGAGAGGTAACGGGGGCAGGGATGGGAATGGGTTGCCTGTTCAGGATGTGCAGGAGTTAAACGCGAACAAGTCACATTTCTCGGGGTGCGTGCGTAGAACAGCTTTATAAATGTAAATTAGATCTCGTTTAGCCTCCACTATGGGCCTCGTAAATAAATGCCAAATGACATCATTATCATCAAGGCTTTGTTCGCTGCACACACAGTGTGTGCTCACAGTGGTTTTTTGTTAGTCAAAAAACGATTTAAAAATAATGTAGAATTTAATTTTAATTGTAATCTAAAAATGTGTAGTATTTAAAATAACTTAATAGGGTTTTAAAAATTATTATTTACAGTCGAATTACTTTATACTTTTTATTTCCTACATTCATTGGACTTTGTTAAACAAGTACATAAATATATATAAATCTCTACATTATAGTACCAGTGTACCTGGGCCACCTCAGCCCAAATGCCTTTTCTGTCCCTGATACCGATCCCATCCCAATCCGATCCGATCAGATCCCCTCTGTTCCAGTTGGCGGTTGCTCCCGTTTCGAATGTCTCTGTTGCTCGTTATCTCGTTGTTGTTGCTGCCTTTGATGTTGTCGATGGCAGCGCTGTGATAAAAGGGAATAGGTGGGGAAGGATACAGGAGCCTGGACCGGGAGATGCATATAACCGTAGGTCCCCGCTGGACCCTTATCAGTGGCTGGCGATCGGCTCTTGGCCGGTGATAATGACTTGTAAGTACAAAATGGCTTGTCAGGATTGCGGCTGATGTTGCTGCTGCTGTTGCTGCTGCCTGTTGCGGATGCTGCTGCTTCTTTCGGTAATCTTCTGCTTTTCGCTGCACATTTACAATTTTGCCTGCACATCACTTCAATTAATTTCGCTGCCTTAATTTGCGTTCTGTTCGCGAGTTGCGAGCTGCAACTCCAGCTGCTGTTGTCGCCGGAGCCTTACAAGCAAATCGTGCTCGACGGCGTCCGTTCGTCTATGCCAGCTTCATTATTTTTTCTCAATTTTTCTTATTTTTTTTTACTTGCCTTTTTCCTCTTGTAAGCGGCAGCAACATCATGAAAAATGCATTTCCAATGAGGAGGATCTGCGCGGCCACAGCCCATTGCAGACTGTCTGTCGCTCCAGCCTTAACTCACTTAAAATTCTTGGGCCTTGTACTCCAACTGGCGAATGGAGAATGGGCATTGGGGTTTTGCGGATGGGGCAGCGAGGAGTTACAGCCGACAACTGCGAAACTTTTGTCAAGCACTGTGAAATTGCTTTGGCGAGGCGGCGCTTAAGTCTTAAAAACAAAAGACGCTGATGGCAATGAGTGTGTGTCCAGGATGTGAGAATGCTTGGCCAGAATCGGCACCATACTACATAAACCAGGGAACAGCAAATATTCTTATTAATAATATTTTAAATACCAATCTAATGTAGAAAAATATAATAACTTGATCGAAATTAAATGTCTCTGAAATACATTTTTATAAATCCTTATATTCTACGAAAACGATGTCATTTTTAATAACATTATGATACCAATTAATGCATAAAAAGTTAATTCCTAACTTAAGTTAAACATTAAGTGCTCCCTTCAAACTATTGCCGTGTATCTATTATACTCTCTATCTCTCTTAACTTTACTGGACAGTGTGAATCAATGCTCAAGTTAATGACTCTCTATGCTGAACATGGTCAAGAGTCAGTTGCCAGTTGCGTAGTTTTTTCCTGGAAAACCCTCGCCCACATAATTTTCCATTCTTTTTAGCTTAGTGACTTTTGGTTCTGGCCACCGGATGTAGGCGATTGCCGCGGCGGCTTCTAATTGCCGGAGAAAGGAGGTGGAGACAGAGACAGAGATGGGAAATGGAGATGGAGGCGAGGGTCAGAGGGCACTCGACATCTGCTGGCCAGGCCAACAAATTTTCAGGCAATTAGTGAAAATGTTTCAATTTACAAAATACAAAACATCCAAATGATAAGCGGGAAATTAGTAAATAAAGACATCAAAGCGCAGGGGAGGACTTCACCAGCAACCAAAAATGAGAAATGGGAAAAAGAAGCCGGCGCTAATGGCGCTAGAGAGAGGGTGTGGGGGTATGCACGGACAGGTGAGCCCCGGGAATGGAATGGAACCACAGATGCATACAACAGGTGATTAATTATAAACACTGACAAAACATAAAAATAAAAAATTAACCACGCACACAAAACAAAGACCCCGAACCCATAGAGATGTAAGTTACGAGTGTAGGCAGTTAGAACATTTTTATAACCCCCATTCGCCGGACATGTGTGTGTGTGTGTGCCCATTAATCGCCAGTTAATTGCCTACAAAGCGGCAGCTAATTGCCCAAGTTCTTTGAGAAGTCACTGATGTAGGGAATATGGCAAAGGGATCTTAGTTCAGGGCCAGTATGGGGGTGGGACCAAGGCTTATACCTTTCTTTTCAAATTTTTAGAATAAATTTGTCATAAAATACCAAATTTATTATTAAATAAATATTATTATCTAATTGTTACCAAGGATATCTATCTAACTATATTTATTTTACATTTTATTGAATGATTGTAGATTGTAGCCACTTAGAAATACATTTCATTTGTACCATTTGATAATTGATATTTTAACCGAGTCTATAACTAAAGAAAACCATCTGCCCCACACCCACTAAGCACCAGAGAACCATTCTGTTCTGTTCTGTAACCGCATGTTAGTCCGACTTTATTATGCACGAGTCTAAAACAAACCGCACACAGAAGTAAAACCGGCAGAGCCGAAGAGCAGCAAAAACTACTTATGCCCAATGAGGCTGGGAGGCCAGGGAGGTTGGACATGGGCCCAAAGTGGAAGGAGAATGGGTATGGGCTGGGGTCTCGCTCCTCTTTGGTTCCCAAGGCAGGCAGATGCCGCAGACGCGGCCCAGAGTAGCATCTTCTTCGGCAGACAAAGCGGTGCGTGTGCAATTGCCAGTCCCAGCCAGAGCAGCGTCAGCATAAGGCCACCACCAGAACTGGCCAGAATGCGATGGGTTAAGGGAGCAGTTAGGGGGTTATGCCACGGGTAGGGCGACTTCGACTGAGGCTGTGCGGCATAAATTGCGCATAAAACATGGAAAATGAAGCGATAAACTTGAGATACGCGATCGTAAAGCAAAGGCAACGTCGTCGTCTTCGTTGGCTTACCTCTCTGGCCTGACCCGCAGATTGAGCGTGCACTGAAAATAAAGTAATGCAATTTAAAAAACTAAAGAATGTATATGTATTCTTGATCAGCATTAAAAGCAGAGTCTTTCCAGCCATGTGAGAAATAAATAAAATTCTTTTAATTTTGTTTTTTGTTAATTTCAAAATTTTATTTCGTTAAAACTGTTAAAAATTGGGAAACATTTTGATTTCTTAAAATTTTTAATTAGGTATTAAATTTGTTAACATAAAAAAAAGAAGAGAGGTATGGTGTTAAACTCTAACTATTAAATTATCATATATTTAAGGATTCTTTATTTCTTTGTTCAAGGATTAAAAATTCCTTTTTTCTGCAGTGCATGCGAGCAGTCTTCCTTTTGCAGAGCAGCATGTGGGGTAAAATCTGACCATGTCCAGTGTATTTGTTTATGTTTGATGAAGCTGTTGGCTGCTGTTTGTTGGTGGCCATTAGGAGCGGTCCGGCGAACAAAAAACCGCCCGAGGCCAGGATAATGAAGACCCAGAAAAGTAGGGTTCCTCCCCATTCCACCAGTCCCCATCCCCCTGGTCACTCCTCGGCCGGTTACAATTTCCTTGCATTTATTTCGATTTTGTTTTCGTTTTGTTTTAATGACCAGGGCCGGCCAGGTTGGGGCGAGTGGAGGGGCGTGGCCGGGCCATGGGATGCGTCACGCAATAAGATTTTTGTTTAAATCAATTTCTTGTTGCACATTCTGTGATGACTCCAGGAAATGGCCAACAGCCATGCGGCATCCTCATCTTTTATTATTATTTTATTTCACTTTTTTCTCAGTCCCCCCTTGATTTTCTGTTTTTGTTTTATTTAGCGTGTTTTTGGTAGCCCGCCTAACAAGCCGCTAACAAGCCAGCTCCCACTCCTCCTCCTTCAGCTTCCCAGGATGATCCATCCCGGCCTGCTCTTTTATTGCCAGCAAATATTTGGTACCTCTCCGCCTCCGCCTCCGTTTCGGCTCGTTTCTTCATCTTCGAGGGTGCTGTATTATTATTTGGCTGATTAATTAACATGCCGCTCCCGATCGCCGAGTGGAATGGACCACCGAAGGCGGCGGCTCTCAGAAATGTTAGTGGTAGTAGCAGCCACTCGTATAACAACATCAATAGACACGGCAACAAAATGCTGACAAGGATAAAATACGGAAGGAATCCAGCAAAGATCAAATAAAAATAAAATGTATATGCTCGATTGAAGTTTGGAGTACTTCAAGGGAGTTTGGAAACCATTAGGGGCTTAAGTGAAATATTTGGAAGTAGTTTTGATATGCTAGGTTCAGGAAGATTCATCATTAATAGATTCATTTTATTTAAGGTCTTGACTTATTTTAGATTTTATCACATAGTCTTGAGTCTATATAATAAACTATGGAAGCAAGTATGTATATGTAAGTTATTAAT
>JAEIIL010002879.1:0-29169 GCA_018905715.1 Drosophila lini | reverse complement strand
CAATAATAACCTTACTTTCTGGTTTCTGTTTTGTTTTTTCTCAAGCTGTTAAGGGTGAAAAAAAAAAAGAAAGGGGGAATGATGATGGAGGATGTCATGTGGGGTGTGGGGATTGTTAAATTGCAAAATAATGTACACACTTGCTGCTTGTAATCGCCGTTGTTGTTGTTGTTGTTCTTACAGGCTCTAACTGCTTGTTCAGGCCATTGTGCTTGTTCATCATCATCACCAAGCCATTATTATCATCATCATGATTACACACACGCACGCACACACACACACATAAAGCCTGGGGTGGACCACCGCCATATGCCAAAGTTAGACAATTTAACTCTCATTACATTCCAAGGACTTTGGCTTTGGCTGGCAATTAACATATTCAAACAAGAGAGAATTTTTCGTAAATTGCTTTCAAAGTTCTTTTTTTCAGAGAAATTACGCATACGACATGTGAGCCAGTTGTAATTTTTTTAATCAAAAAGAGGCATAAAATGGCTTAAACTTTTTTCAATCTCTTTTGTTGACTTGAAAGTATTTTTAAATTGATTTTAAATTAGTTTAGTTATGAATATTAATATATTTTAAAATGTAGAAGTAAAAACTAGTCATTACGCATACGACAAGGTTTTCTTATTTAATTTAGTTTCCATTATTTGTAGCTTAACTAAACTATAACTATATTTCCCTTTTATTTATATTAAATAAGTATCTTTTCAAGGCTTTAAATTTCAAGATTTTCTCACAAGTTCCACCCTAATCTACCCACACAGTGGCGCAATTAACGCATTCACAAATGAAGAGTGTCAAGGCTTCCGTCCGTCATTCAGTCAGTCAGTCAGTTGGTCCCTTGGTCCCTCCCTCACTTTGCCAGTTAGGCAGTTTTTCGCCATTTCTTTTCCATTTCCTTGCCCTATTCTTCTGTCTCTTTTTTTGGCGCTGTCCCCCGAAAAAAAACGCGCTCCTCCAAGTCAAGTCCTTCCATCAAGATAAAAGTTTTCTTTTTTTTTATGCCTGCCAGAGGGAATGCTGAATGTATGACAACACTTTCGTGAATGTGTGTGCGTGTGTGATGCGTGCGGCATGTGGCATGTGCCACACCATGCCATGATGGCCACCATCAGGCAGGTGTAAGTTAGTTAGTCCCCCTGTCGCCTTGTCCGGGAAATTACAAATTCTCTCGTGCATTGTGGCACCAAACTTGAGGTACTTAGCCAGCTAATGTTCGAGCCGAGAGAAATTTTTGGAATCATTTGTCGGATACTTTAGATAAAACACAAACATAATGTTTTGCGGGCACACCTCCAGGGAGATAATCAAAGGAAATGTCTTCCAGAATCAGGGCCTTTTCACGGGTAATGCAAGAGATGAATCAATAGATATGGCAGAGAGCTGTTGAATTTTTAATATTTTAGAAGAAGATAATGATGAAATCTTAAGATATAATATTTATTTATATACTGATGTTTTCCAGGAAATTTAGAAAGATGTAAAATATAATATAAATATCTTTTAAGACTGTAATAGAAGATTTTCAACAACAAAACCTTAAATTTTTATGTAAATTTTTAACAATACAAAATTTGTTTATTAAAAAAGAAACCTACACTTTACGCCTCCAGGGGCTTGTCAATCAAATAAATCATTATATTTTTCCCCCAAAAATCCCCTTTTCATTTGCCTAAAAGTTTCCTGGAATAAAAGTTTAAACGCCGCTTTTGAGCCTCATTTACCTTTGATTGGTTGTCAGGACAATGTCAAGTCAACTACCCATATTAAAAGTGCGTAAAATTATCAAAGATTCCTTTTTAGTCCCCGAACCTCCCACACTCGAGGCAAACTTTTCACAAGTTGATGTCTTTAAGAATTGGTAACTTTGGTCCAAACTTCATTACCCACAAAATGTAAGCCGCCTCCAAAGCCTAATGTAGTGATGACTTTTTTTTTGTTGGTAGTTCCAAGGAGAATGGAAATATGTATTCCTTTTGAAACAAAGAAGTTGACATCATTGGCTTGCTGGCTGAAAGGAAACTCAATTTGGGGGCGGCGTTTGGTGGTGACCACACCTTTTGCCAGTTGTCCTTGGCGGATCATTCTTCAGAATGGCCCCCCTAACGAGCCTATTTGCCATGCCTCATACTCTCACAAAACAGCCCTTGGAAATTCGAAAAAAGAATGAAGGAAAAACCCCGTCGTCCCCACGCTTGTGTAATATTTATGTAAATTTTGGCCTAGCGCAAAAATTGAAAGGCGTAATGGTCCTGTGTCGCAGCAGCGGCAACCTTCGGCCGAAAAGGACTCTCCCTCCAATCATTTTGCATACGACTCGCTCCGTTCCGTATCCTGTCCCCCCTCTCGTGCGTGTTTCGGTTGGCTTCGCTTAATAAATGACAACGAGCATATTATGCTCTATAATCGAGTGGAAGAGAATTATTTTGTGTGAACTAATTGCATTAGTGACATTCAATTTGATGCCGGGGACAAAGGGAAAGCCGGAAAAGTCGGAGAACAAAAGGAAAGCACGGAGAATCAGGGAAAAACAACGTTAAATGGCAATTGTCACAAAAGGGCCGGGATTTCTGATAGTCGATCCCTAGTCGCTGCTGCTGCTGTTGCTCTAGTTTCTATGTTGCCACATCGTGTAGTTTATTCCGCAGTCAAGCAAAAACCTGCGCCTGTCGCTGATTTAGGAAAAGCGACCCAAGCCCCAGACCCAGTCCCTGTCCCAGCTATAGGCCCACTTCCAGCCCAAAGCCAAAGCCAAGGCCCAAAAGCGACGCCCAAACCCCAAAAACCAAACCTAAACTAAACCCAAAACCCAAACCAAGGACCAGGCGGGTCCCCGAGCCGGGCATAAAAAACCCAACCGGGTCACCGCTTGGGCAATCATGTGAATCGAGCTCTTTATAATTTGCGAAACTATGTGAGCCCGCCCAGCCGAGAGTTGCTATGGATGTTCCTTTTGTGTCTGGATTATAGCTTCATAGGTATACAAATATAAGGTGGATTTACTTCATGGCCTACTTAGAAGGCTTTCAGGTGAATTCAAAAGCTGTTTTTGCTTGTCAAACTCGGTTTAAGTTGGCTAAAATGCTTTAAAATTTATAAAGAGTTAAAGAAACTAGGGTGGATCTACTTATATTTCAGTTGCAAAATTATAAGAATTTATAGAAGGTGGAAATTTTGTATATGGTATATGATTTTGTAATAATTTATAATAATATTAAAATAATTATATTAAAAATGAGTCTTTAGAGTTTACCAACTCTTTTTCTATCTGATTTAAGAGTTCAAAGATTTTCTTTTTGCCTTTAGGTTAATTATTTGGTTCTCTAGGGAAATGTGTGTGTGCTCACCCTTAAATGAATAATTGAGTTTTGCTTTTATCTCATTATCCTCTATATATACAAGAAAACCAGCATCAAATTACATGCACATTTTTAGACGATTTAATGTAAGCCTTATTAGGTTTAATACGTTTTGTTAGCAAGCCATTATCCCCCTTGAAGTTGAGCCACAAATTTAAATTATTTATTATGCAAAACGGAAAACCATTTTACCTTGACAATGTTCTTTAAGAATTTCATCTACACTTTAAACTTTTATGTAGAGTTTTAAGAGGCTAAAATTATATTCAAAAGAAAAAGATTAACTTGTTGTTATTAAGAAAACAGGATCTTAAATTGACTCTGAATTGAATTCATAAATAAATTTATGGCTCAAAATATAGACTTATAAATATTGTATCGATATTTGACAAGCGAAACTATATAAAAATCGTTTCTATATATGTTTGATAAAGCTGTAAACCGATATATTGGATCCATATAATCGCAAAAAGAGGTATCTAATTTAGAAATCATTTTAACTTTTGTTAAACAATATCAAATTCCTTTTTTTTTATAATTAAAATATTCATAAATCACAGGTTACGATATTTGCAATATTTTTGGTAATATAATTACCCCTAGAAATGTATATCTAGGATAGATATCAATATCCTTTATATTGAAACCCCTAAAACCCCCCTCGTTGCCCTGTTTTTTGTGTATATTTTTTAGGTTTGGTGTGTGCCTATGTTTCTGATTTTTGTGTTTATGTTTCCTTCTTTTTTTTGGGTGTGCATGTGTGTGGGCAAACCTAACCCAAATGAAAATAATCTTACATGTCGTTGACACATTTCGGAGCTCTGCCAAAACGCTTGGTTTCCGCTCAGCATTGCTTACCTGCCAGGCCACAGAGAAAGGGGTAAGCCATTGGGGAAGAGAGAAGAGAAGAAAGAGAATTATGAGTTGGGATTGCAATTAATTAAATCAAGTTACGACTAAGTCTTAGGGCTAAACACTACTTAGAGATACGCTAATATTTACAGTATCTATGGCAAAACTGAAGAGCGCAAAAAACATTTTGTGGCAAGCTGAATTAGTCAACGGATTTTAGCAACTGATTGGGTTTATCATATATATATATATAATACAGGATATAGTACAGTACAGTACAGTACAGTACAGTAAAGCCCTTCCCGAACGGTCTCACCTGGTGTCCGGAGCAAATGGAGCCATTGGGCACACGAACGCGGAAGGGACTGTGCACCGGGCAGGAGGTGCGCGGTCCCCAGCGTGTGGCCGCCGCCTGCTGCAGGGACAACGCCGAGCTGCACGGATTGAAGAGGGCCGGCGGCGGCGGTATACTGATGGAACTAAGTCCGCTCAAACTGCGACAATGGCCGCCGGCGGAGGAGGCGGCCAGCATGGCGGCCTCAGCGGCCGGACACTGGGGCATTGTGGCCATCGATGGCATACCCAAGGGTATACCCTGGCCGCTGCTGCCGACACCGCTGCCGCTCATGCCGCTGCTGCCGCTGCTGCCCAGCAGGGACATGTGCGAGCCACCGGACATCAACGATTGTGATGTTAGCCCATGATGCTGGCACATGCCCAAGGGGGGAGCTATGCCGCCGCCGCCGCAGGATGTCACGCCGCCGCCGCCGCTGCTGGACCATGGACTCGCTCCCGGCCCCGTTCCCGCTCCAGATCCAGCTCCAGGTCCAGCTCCTCCCGCTCCACTACCGCCAGCTGCCGCTGCTGCCTGTGGGTCGCCGCCGGCACAGTAGTGATCCACCGTAAAACTGTCTTGGCTACCAGAGCATTGCAGGCGATGCGGGGGCGGTGGCGATGCGTGGCGCGGATAAATGTTGTGTCCTCTTCGGCCGCTTTTCTAGCTTTTCCTTAGCTCTTAGCCTTGGCCTATTAGCCCTGTGATATGTGCTTCAGGCCAAGTTGCGGATTCGGTCGGTTGTTGCTTGTGTTGCGTCGGCGCCTGTCGCTGTTACTGCTGCGGCTGAGCATTGCTCACACTTTGCCTTCTGGTTTCAGCCTATTCTCCAGGCTTTTCCTTAACCATATATTTTGGGGGGGATCACAGCTTTTCTCAACAAGAGCTCCTCTCTATTTTCCTAGTATTTATTAATCAACAACAACTAACTCTGGGGGGAGGGCGTGTTAAAAGTCTACAACAATTTATGTTCTTTGTCGTTCGGTTGCTTATTGTTGTTGTCTCTATTTAGCGTTTATTTATTAATTGTTATGTAAATTCTGTTGCTATCACTGATAAATCATGTAAGTGTGTTTGTTGTCTCTGTGCTTCCCACGTTGAATTGGTATTTGTTGGGTTTCGGAGTTTGGTTTTTTGGCGAAAAAATTATTGTTTCCTTTTAATTGAGGCGCTGCTTCGCTATTTAGTTTTAAATGCTTGAGTTTTTATGGGCTGCAATTGATGCAATTAACTTGTTCATCACAATTGTAATTAATTTGTTGTATTTTTTTGGATTTAGCTTTTTGGTTTTTACTAGTTATTATTGAGTTTTCTATTTAGATAGATGTGTGGTTTCTTTTTTATAATTGGTTTAATTTGATGCAACTTTTAGAGTTAATTTTGGAATTGATTTGGTTATGTGGTTTTTGTTTTTAGCTTTTTGGTTTTCTTTTTGTTTTGTAAATTTTCTAGCATGCGAGTTCTGCAAAGGAAAATCGTTGAAAAGCTCAAAATTTAACGAAATTTATTCGACTGCGAGCGAATGTGTGTGGGTGTTTGGCTGGGTTGTATGTGGTGTTAAGGGTGTTAACTATATATACAAAAACTCAGCACAGCAGGTGAAAGGAATTTTGGGGTTTAAGGAATTCCAATTTTATGTAGCGTACTGTTGAGAGCTCTCTCCCGAACGAGTGTTTTCGCATTTTATACAAATAAATTAGATATTTAATCCCTTAGACACACACACCTGAACAATTGAAATTAGTAAAACGGTAGGCCCGCCCACCTCTACCTGAAATCTCCATCCCCGAAAGCAATCAACGAAACAGATGGGAACCAAATGGAGCACAAAATGCACTGGGGAAAAGTCGATCAGGTGAGAAAAAGTGTCAGAAAATTCGAATAAAAATATGAAATAATATTTAAAAATGAAATAAACAATTTTTTCAAATTATAAACTATTCCAAACCTATTTTAATTCAATGTGCTATGTATATTTAAACAACTAAAATATACCGAACTTAAATAAAAATTTGTATAAAACCAAAAACAAATTTTTAAACATTTTAATGCTATATCTATGTTATTAAGAATGCTTTTATTTTACTGTTCCTACACCATAAATTACTCTAAAGGGTTATGGTAATTTTTTCCAGTTCATTAACAAGTTGAAAATCTGTGTTGTTAGGCTCTAACAACGTTCTTTTGTTCCTGTGCACAGACAGTTCGCTCTATTCGACGCCTCGTTTTAATTAAACTCACTGTCTAGGCAACGGAAAATGTGTATTTTATATGCCTCGGAGATAAAAATAAAAATTTACAATATAAAAACCTGTGTTGTCCCTTGGGGGCTGCTGACTGAAAAACACTCCAGCTCGCGGGGGTGGCAGAGCAGAACAGAGCTTTTTATCTAAACGGTTCCAAAAGGCAATCGTTTGGGGAAAAAGCCTTAAAAATAAAAATAAAAAAACGAAAACGAGCGGCGAGGGGAGGAAGGAAAAAACAAGACTGTGAAACATAAAAAAAAAACAAAATACAAGAACATGAAACTCGGGGAAATTATATGCGCTAATAAAGGCAGGAAGGCAGGGGACACCAAGGGCGGGAGATAAAGAGGGCCGAAGGACCCGAGGACTCCATTGCCAGGCAATTCCCTGGCGACTATCGGGACCGCAGGCGGAGACTATTTATGCTAAATAGTTTTCAACAAATTCCACACTGACTGCCGAAAGTCTGTAGCCGCTGCTCGGCTGCCATCGAATTAAATTAAAACGGAATTGTGAATGCTTAAATAATATTCGCATAATAAAAGGGACGACCCCACCGAACCGGGGAGGCGTTGAAATGTTTGCTTTTGGCGCAGCTTCGCTGAATGCTAATGTGCCACATGCCGCCCATAATTGAATGGGAACGTGCTCGTCGCGTCTTCGGTCTTCGGTTTTCTGTTTTCTGGCTTTGGCCAGGATAAAGGTCCTCGGGGCCAAAAAGCGGTACCCCAAAAACAAAAAAAAAAAACGGGGGCAGGAAGTCAGCCAAGGACGTGGAAGCCACGCCGTTGCCGTGGCAGCTCAAAACTTTGCAGCGGAACATACGCGTTCAAAATAACCAAATTCAATTCATAAAAGATTCAAAAACCAACAAAGAAAGTAAGTATGGCGCAAAAACAGTGCGAGCGAGAGCGAAACCATCAAATGCTGGAAATAAGGACCAAAAAGGACGAAAAGAGAACCGCAATCGAGCTCAACTACCAAAGCTGCGTTGAGGTAAAGTGAGTTTTAGCAGTCCATCTCTCACTGGAGGAGTCCTCCTGAAGGACCTGTCCCTCCGCCGCCTGAAGGACTAAGCTGCACTCTGCAGGAGTAGAAAACTGATGAATTTGGCAGTGGAAGCAGTAAAGCAGAAAAGCAAAAAATGAAACTCAACGCAAATGAAACCTAACAAATTTTTCATGTACAGTGGTCGCTTTGAAATGGCCAACAGTTTGGCTTATATGCAGACACAAAAACCAATTTATGGCTCTATTGAAACCGTATATCTTCAGCTATTTTGTGACTTAAATTTCATTGAATTAGACTCTTACATATCAAATGGGGAATTATTTATTTAAGGTACTGTCTCGTCTACTTTCTGTTTCTCTTTCATGTAATTTAATTTGTTTTCATGTCTTTGATTTATTTTATTTCTTTTAAATACGATTAAATATGCTTCAAGGTTGTAGTTTAAATCAAGGGAAAAATTAAAAAGTTACTGAAATAATTAAGTATTCTAGCTACAGTTTCTATCAGATTTTTCAGAATCCTTCTCTGTAAAATTTAATTAGGAAATTTTAATGTTTCAAGGAACTTTTAAGTTAAATTTATTGGTTCTTTAAGCTTATACAAAAACATTGCTAAAGAGAATCAAAATGAGAAAAATTTTCAGGAATTTATAGTAAATCTTTAGATTCCTCCGAAACTACCAAATCACAATAAATTTTTCTTCCTTTTCCTTTCGAAACTTTTGTATAAGAATTTTAATGGAAAAATTAAACTTTTAAAGAAAGTTCTTGACCATTTCTCAGTTCTTTAAGGAGATAATATAAAATTAAACATCCTTGAAAAATCCAATTATTTGACTTTTCAAAACAAACAAATTAAAGAGTTTTCACTATCTGCTTCTGACTTTTACTAGATAATTAAAGAAATATAAAAGTTTTTGCTCTCTAAACCTTCCTTTACACCAGATATTGCACTTAATTACCGTGTAATATATATGCAAATAGCCAAGCTCTAATTTCCACTGTAGTTTTGGAGTCTCTGTCTGCTTTCTTCTCGCCTTTCTCCCTCAGATATATACAGTTCTCTGTGTGTATATATACACATTTTTGATAAGGCAAACGGAAATGGCATAGGAAACCGTCTGATGCTGCTGTTTAGGGGAAGATGGGAGGCTGTGCTGAGGGGTGAAGTGAAGTGAATTGAAGCGAACTTCAGTTTGTTGAGGAATTCCAAGTTCTGCAGGTGGGGAGCAGGTGGTACTCGTGTGGGTGGTTGGTGGGTTGATTCATTTCTGAGGTGTGCTATTTGTTTTTCAAACTCATACTTACTGCAACGAAATGCTGTTATTTTAACTCGTTGTGTTGTTTGTGTTTAACTTTTTTAACTCTGAAGGGTTTTTGTTATTTGTATTTAATGAATTAAAGAGTACATGGTTTCCTGTTCTTTTTTTATTGTTTTATTTTATTTGTTGCTTGCACTGGCTTAAGTTTTTTTGCGGTTGAAATATATTTAAAATTATTTTACTTTTAGTTTGATTTACAGCACAACAAACACATGCTCACACAGACAGTAGCACACGCACTTCAACTCTCTCTCCCACACACACACACACGATACGATTAATTTAATTCAATTTTGGAGGCGAGTTTTTTCGGTGGCGCGTTTCGTGAAATCATTGATAATCATTTTTGGCAAATCGATTTGGCAATGCGGTCGCTGTCGCTGCGCTGCCAGCGTCGCTGCCTTTGCCTTGTTGCGGTTGTTGCTTCGCCAAGCGCGAAAAAGAGAGCCAGCCAGCTTACGCTCTCTCATCCAGACAAGAGCAATATAGAGTGGGAGAGCGCAGCAACTCCCACACATACACACAAACGGCGAGGGAGAGCGGGGAAAAGGCAAGAAGCTGACCGGATCGGACAATATGCAAAAAAAAAAGAATGAAAAGAAAAAGAGAGGCTGCGAAAAAACCACGCACACTTTCCTGCCTTTCCTTTGGCTCGCCTAAATGTGTGTGGGAATTTTTCGGGCGAAAATCAATTGGATTTTTTTCGTTGCCTACTTTTTTGCGCGCAACTTGGGCAAGCTGTTTGCTCACGGAACTTCAGCGATTTTTTAATTAAAAAGTTTGCAACAGTTTCCAAAGTTTTCATGGGTTTTTTTGTGGTTTTAGTTGGTTTTTTTCTCGCTTGTTGTCTTGGGTTATTTCTCACTATAACTGGGCCTTTTCTTGGCGTTTTTCTCTAGGTTTTCCTTTGCCTTTTCCCATTTTCCTTTGCATTTCGCTGCGCCGTATGGCAACTCACTGGTGATTGAGTCTCTAAGTGTGTGTGTGTTTTTTCTTCGCGTGTGTGTGGCTGTGCAGCAGCCGTTTTAAGTCGAGTTGTGCGTGAGTGCGAGTGTGTGTGCTGCTGCTGCTGCTGCGGGCGCTGCTGCGGCTGCTACTGCTGATGCTGCTGCTACTACTACTATATACCCGTGCTGTCCAGGCAAGGGCTCGCGTTAAACTGGCACAGAACCAGTCAGCAAGGTGCACAATTATAGACTGAATCTCCAGATCCGAGCAGCATCCAGCTGGAGCTTCGCCTCGCTCCCAATTCCGCACTCGCTCAATTCGCTGTGCGCAAGCGAGACGACTGCTGTGTCTGTTGCCTTGGTGGCCTGACTTCTGCTGCTGCCCGCTGAATCTGCCCGAAGGATGCAGGAGGCTGGCAGCGGCGCTGGCAGAGGTGTTGACCGCGGAGGACATGCGCAATAGCTGTCTCTGTCTCGCTGTCACATTTCTCACTCATTGGCAATCGCTGGCGATTTCTGCTGCTGCACAGTACAAAATAAGTGCTCTCTTTTGCATCTTTAATGCAAATGTGGGAAAATCTCAGTATAATTTATAATTTGCATCAAAAATGTATAAGAGACTAGCATGAAGGTATTGATATTTAAGCTTAAAAGTCATAATATCATGAACAAAATAGCAATAAATCTTCAAAACATCCTGATTTATACAGGTTTTAGTTTTTATAGACAATACACATCATTATTTTTCATTTACAAATATTTTTCTGACCGATTTTTAAAGCACTTAAAATATTATGCATACGCCGCGTGGACCCATAAACTCCAAAAGCCCTCCAAGAACTGCACTTACGGACTTTAATCCAATAAAATGTGCCAGTTGGAGACCGTTGGGGCTCCTCTGCTGGCGCTGCTGTTTGCGTTTGTCCAACGGTAACGCTAGCTAGCAGCGGGAACGTTTAACGTGGCGAGCGTGCAAATATTCGTAATTTATGGCGCAACGTCTGCGTAGTCGTTAACCCAATCATTGCCAGTGTCATCAGCATTGGACATCAACAGCAGCATCATAGTCATCATCAGACATCCTGCTCATCAACGCGCAGCAGCACTCTGCAGCTACAGCTGCAGTTCAGTTAGTTTATTTGGCCAAAACACAAAAAAAAACAAAACCAAAAACCGGGGCCAAAGTAGGTGACTTGTGGCCAGCAGGGTGGACCTTGGTTTTTCGCTGTAATTTAAGGTCATAACATCACCCTACTTATATACCCTTTTGGTGTACGTAAGACATAAAAAAGCACTAAGCAAGGGATGATGCTTTTAACCTTAATCACTTATACGCAGTGTTGGCAGGCTTCCGGGATTTTTTTAGGGACAACAGGAGCTCGCTGATACCGGATTAGCGGTCGTATACGTAATATTGGCGAACTTTGAATTAAAATTCTAAGATTAAAATATATCACTTAATTTAGTAAAATACTTTAAATTACTTATTAATTAATTACTTATTAATTATTATTTTGTTTTGAATTAAAAAAATATTAAGACCCATTAAATCATTTCACAACATTAAAAATACCTTTTTAATTCAAAGAATTCCTCTGATTTCATAGCTTTCCAATTAACTTAAACACTAAAAGTGACCCTAATGATTGCACTAAGACTGCCTAATTATTTCCAATGGCGGTTCACCCGAATATCCTCTAGCACACAATCATCAAGACACTCAGACACTTGCCAAAGAGGATGTGGGCGTGTTGGCAAAAAGGATTCATTGCCAAAAGGGGAAGTAGCAGAAGCAGCCAAGAAGGAGGCGGCAGTGGCAGTGGCAGTAGCGGCAGTAGCGGCAGAAGGTGGAAAACCGCAACCTAATTACATGTGGTAAGGCCCCAGCTATCCATTGGGGCCAGGCAAACAGGCACAGGCCCAGGCACTGGCACTGTTACAGAGAGCGACAGGCGGGACGAAAGGAAGGGACAGTCGGAGGGACAGGTCCTTTATGAGTTATGAATCTGTGCTGAGGCACAGCAAATATTTATGGAGCGCTTGTTGTGAATAGCAGGCAGAGGCCGACGGAAAATGGGGTGAAAAGCAGCAAAACGTGATGAGGGGTTTGGCAAAGAAGAAAAGGATGCCAGGCCTGACTGGGAATCGAAGATGGGAATACACTATCAGGAGAAGTCTTTCTAAAGAGTACAACAATTAGTAAAACCTAGATAATGAATAATAATAAATACAATGATCATAGCTAACTATAAATGTATTAATTTCAGTAAATATACCTTTTTTACCTTTAATTTCAATTAATTTTTGCTTAAATTCCCTTTTCAGCTGTTATTATTCTTATAATAAAATCATATGACCTCTTTTAAGGATATAAAATTGGAAAAAAGAGAACCTTAGTGGCATCTTCTCAGCCTCGAAGTGCAAAGAAAGCAATTCAGACAATCGATTGATTCGCAAGGACAAGAACGACGACAGCGAGAGCTCACACGAGTTAAACGCGCAGCATAACGGGCTTTTAATTAATGCACAATAAAGGACCTCGCCATCTGCCGCAGCATCTGACACCTCGTACTTTTACTCTTACCCCTGCCTCCTTTCTCCTTTCCGCCATTCACCCACTGGCGTTATGTCAAGTGAATTTGAATCCGAATTCGTTTCGGCCCAAGGTTCCAAGAGCTCAGCAGCTCGAATGGTGCTAGGCAGGCAGTGTAGGTCAAGGCCCTTTGGAAAAATGGAGCTCGTGTAATCGCATCCTGGCCATAAACTATTAACTTGCTGCTGTCGCCAACGTTTTGTGCCCTGCTGCAGCACGCCAATGGAAAGTGGAGGCAGGATGCAGGCGAAAAGGAAAGGCTGCAGGCAGCAGGAGCAGCAGGGGATCAAGGGTCACAGGTGCACTGGAAAATGTACTTTTTAGATACTAGATGAAAGATTTACAAGATATAGATACAGTAGTAGTGGTTACTGATTAATTTCCATAGATTTTTCTAAAGCTTAAAGTAGATTTTGCTAAGCTGAGTATAAGTTTAGTTATTATTTTCAGGTTTAAGTTTTGCTTTTAATTAAATATTTTTTGGAAACTAGAAAAATAAATCTAAAATCTTCTCTTTAAATATTTTACATCATTAACTAATAAATAATATTTAATTTAATAACAACCAATTCCTACGCACTTTAAAAATTGAATCTTTAACCTTATTCTTCTGTTTATATTTCCCCAAAAAGTTGTACCTTTTTTTCGCTCTGTACAACAAAAGAGTGAAAGCAATTTGGCACGAATTTGTCATCTCATCGAAGTGGCAACAAATTTGGCTGCAACACGACGGCAACAATGACAATAACAATAACAAGGATGATGGCAGTTACATAGTTGCAATTGGAGGCCCTGAGTGCCACAAAGGGGCGTGGCGTGGGGACATTTATGTGTGTTGTGTGTGTTGTGATGTGTGCAGCCAAAAGAGTAACCCTAATGTGTCAGTGGGGCAGGCGGCGGGACAGAGGACATTCTCGTCCTGTAACTACTGCTGCTGTTACTGCTGCTGCTGCTCCTGACAGTTTGCTTGCTTAGCCTCGTTGACACGTTTAGTTGTCAACTAACCCCACATACACACACACACACAACACTCCTCCCCGCACGCACACCCGGGGGAAGGACATACACACGGATGTGTGTGTATAGTCCGTGCAAATCAGAAACAAGTCAAAGGTAAAACGAGCGTTGTAATAATGCTGATGGCATCCCAGAAATCGAGCCAAAAACGAGGACATCTGGGGTTAAGGGAAGTGGCAGTGGCACACACACACGACATACACACATGGCACACAAAAATGCAAATTCGTTGGCCATTTGGTAAATTGATTTTGCCATTGCAATTGGCCAATACTCAATGAGGCTCTGAGTCTCGGAGGTGAATAAACGAAATGATAGCAAAAACGAAGCGTTTTATGTTCCTTGAAGTCTTACTTAAAGATGAGAGCACCTCAACTGGGGAATAGGATTTCAATATGGCAAATGGACAGTCAGTAAGAGAATAGCCTTTCCTCTACCTATGATTGAAACAATTGAAAGGATGGCAGAAATAATATTAGAAAAGACGAAAAGAATCTAGAATTGAATTAAAATTGCTTTAAATTTAAATCCTATTTGAACTTAAATTTATGGCTGGTTATTGTTACCAAAAAACATTTAATTTTATTCCATAATCATTGCCTTTTTGGAATTTATTTTAGCTAATTTGAATTTATTATCAGTTTTTTTTTCCTGATAAATCTCGGATTTAAATAAAGGCAATTAAGTAGAAACCGCTTGATTGGTTTGGTATTTAATAAATTACGCATTTAAAATGTATTTATTAAATGAATTGTTTTATTTTTTTATAGTAATAAGGAGAAGAAACATGCTTTGCATTGTCATAAAAACCACAAAAACTAATTAATAGCATATATAAATCCCCAGAGACGTGAAAATATTAATTAGATCAAATCTAACATTTATTTGATTGAAACTAAAAACTAATTAAGTTAGCTAAACAGCTCCCTTAGAATCATTTGCGTTTGACCGCATTATGCGGGAAACGGAAAGCGGCGTTTTCCCGCCCGCTTTTCTAGTTTTCCCCAATCGAAACGGCGGGCAGCTTTCACCCCAAAAAACGCAAAAACAGTAAACAAAATTTAATCAAAGTTTGGCCGCAACTTAAATCAAAGGCGACTCCATAGAGGCCAGAGCCTGGCGGCCACTTTTCCCACCATTTTCTAGATATTTTCCCCACCCTCCTAAATTTACCTGGTGATGGAGATTGTTGTAGTAGCGGGTTATATATGCGGGCAGCAGTTCAGCGGTCTCCAGGCCTATCCACTGGAACTCCGTCTCCAACTGGAGAGGCTGCTGGGACATCAGCAGGACATCCGATGAGCTGAGGCCACCGTAGCAGCCGCAGCAGCGGCAGCAGCAGCACGCATCCTCGTCGGCCTGGTCCGCCTCCTCCATTCGTGGCTTTATCAATTTATAATTTGATTATTTGTTCCTTGACAAAGCATTTAATTTTCTTCTTTCTCTCTTTTTTCGCTTTTCTCTTTCGGTTTTCCTCTTTACGGTTTTCCTGGCGCAACACATTTGAATTTAAATTGAGTTATGGCTGGCTGACAGGGGCTGCTGCAGTATCTTCTTGTGCTGCCAATTTATGAGCAGGGCCACGGCCCGTCCCCAGCGCCAGGCGGCGGCATCAGTATCCATATCCGCAGTATCCCTGCCCCACGGATTTTGCCGTAGCGGGAGCGGTAGCGTTAGCTGGAGACGCATCCGGATGGTGGTTGCCATTTTGTCAATTGCTCCCATGTGGATTTTGCCGCCAAACACGTGGGCTGTCGCCTGCCTCGCTGATGGAGGTTACCGAGGTTATGGAGGCTACGCGTTGGTTACGCCGGAAACTCGCGCGCGTAATTGGCACACTCACGCACACACACATATACACTCACTCACTCACCGGTGGAACATCTGCCGGGTCCGGGACAGCGTCCTGTTAATTGGGTCAAGCGGAGGGGAAACCCCCACGAGAAATAGACTCTTCGCGGCTAAAACTAGAACTCAAACCGAAAAACTCTGACTCAAACTCAAACTGAACTCGACTTGACGAAGGTTTTTCGGCCACAATTCTCCCGAGAGAAGAAGGGACAAGCATGGGGAGGAGGAGGGGGTGCACACGGACGCGGAGTAGGACTCGTTAGCCGCCATTTTCACACATCAGCGGGCAAGTGGCAAATAAATCCGAGGCGAACAAATCCGCCGACGTTCCCCAGCGGCGACTGCGCCGCAAACTAAACTGAAATCTCGGGTGCGCGTTTTTTGTTTAAGTCAATCACGAGTGCTCCGTTGTTGCAACTTGGCCAATAGTGTTGGCCAAGCTTCGAGGGATAGTTGTAACTAGGTACTGGATGTGACTGTACCTAAGTAAGAGAATATGTGACAAACTGAGCTAGTCTGCCTGCATGAGTAAAGTATGTACAGAATGTACATTTACATTACAATTTTGTGGCTCAGTCTTGTTACTTTTAAAATTAAATATTTAAATCTAAGACTAATATATTTTTTACACAAATATTAAAAAGAATAGTAGCAATTTGTATTCTAAACTGGCAACTACTGTACCAAGCAGTAACCCTGCTTTTCCTGCTTACAAAAGGTCCTTCTTTTTCATTTATTTCACTTAATGATTTAGAAAATATCTGAAAACAAAGTCAAACGACTTAACAATGTAGTTTCTTTATAAACCCCTTAATAAATCGTTAAAAAAAATATAAATACCTAAAGAAACCTCTCGAAGAAGTCACAAAAAAACAGTTTTTAACTGTACCTGTACTGCTTTCTTAACATTAACAATGTACCTCTCCCTTAACCAGGTTAACCTTACACTTTACTTACAAAAAAATAGTACCCCTTGGCATCACTGCAACGCACCCAGTGGATTAATGGGAAAGAGAGGGGCCGTGTGGACGCGAAAGAGAGGCCAAACTGCAGTTTGCTGCAATTTGCAGAGAGAGAGAAGGGAAGAAAGTAGTAGAGAAAGCGCAAGAGAGAGAGAAAGGTGTAAGCTTTGCAGCATACAGTTGGACATTGGCATTGTTGTTGGCACTGCAGCCCTGGACAGCATCATACCCCACCAGCCTCCCCTATCACCACTATCACCACCTCCTCCTCCTCCACCCCCACTGAGCTGTGTATATAGCATTAACACATTCGTTCATCGCTTTCATCGTTGGCCTGCGTTTTCCTGCAGTTGTTCATATTTTTTGTTTGCAGATTTTTCTTTCATTCCTTGGGCTTGATTTTTTCCCATTTTTTTTTTTGTTTCTTCTTTTTTTTTGCAGATTGCTCGGATTTATGAAAATGAGACTGGGCTTGCGTCACACAGACACACAGACAGAGTCCGAGCCAGGAGAAACGCAAAAATAAATAAAAGAGGGAAGCCAGGAAAATCAGGAAAAGCAGCAACAGCAGCATCGCAGAGGCGGCGCAAAAAGTGTAGTCTGCTTCAAGGAGCAATTAACGACAGTGGATGGCACAGAGTTATGTTATAGCACTGCGTCCATATCACACTCAGCCAGTCCCAGTTCCAGTCAGCCACCCAGCAAGACCGCACCACCACCACCCATCCAGCCAGCCATCCTTCCACTGAACCCATCCGGCGGAGTGGCGGAGGAAGTGTTCTTTATACCCTAGAAAATACACGGTACGGGGGTAAACCAATGAGGAGCTTAGGCCGAGTCTGGCAAATAATTGGATACTCGTGGGAGGATGAATCCTTGCGCACATAAATACTACGGCGAGTTGTCCTTTTCAAGTTCTTTGACTGGGCCACATTAAAGCCCACTTTGATGAGTGCAATTCTGTTGAAGAGCTCCGCTTGATAAAGAGTCTTTCCTCTCGGAAATACTTGCATTTGAATTGGAAATAGACAAGTATGTGGGACTAGACATTGTTATTTTAATGCCGTTGATACGATTGAGGGGGAAATCCCTATTGATATTGAACTGGTAGAGTTTAGTGAGGGTTTTAACATTAAAAGGGGTCTGTAATACAGCAGAGATTGCATGCTTGGAGTTCTGTGGTAATGAAAGGAAGTTATAGATCTCTATAAACTATTAAAAGGAGTTTTAAAATATTTTTAAAAAGGAATTTCTTTTATTTTAAAGACTCTTTTTTTAGTTAAATGTTTATATTGATTAATTTATTTAAGCTGGAATATTCTTTCAAGAAATCGTAAAGTTTAAAAGAATTTTTCAATTATAAAATCTCAATGCCGATTGAAAATAGATTTCTCTCCATGATTGGCAATAAATAAATGCAAGTTTAAAGTGTGACATGACCAACGTTTTACCACAAATCTACCTTTAAAGACCTTTCATGGCTTGGTTTTAATTTTTAGCATTATTCCCATAAGACCATTAGAAAGCCCTTCAATATTTGGACTTTAAAATGAAAGCCATGACTCGTTAAAAATTGTATTCCGGTTTCAAACAAACTTCTCCCAAAGCCCTCTTTATATGGATAGCCATTAGGCAGGCATATTACTACTAGTATCTAATAACGGGAGCAATTGAAATCAATTTGATTCCCCGCAGAATTTCCAATAATTTTTTACGGTCCTATTTCGGCCGTAAGGATATTTGATGTTTCGTCGAGGCAAGAATTTACCCCATCCATCGGCTTCCCCTTCTTTTCTGCTTATTTATTTTTTGTGTGTTCGCTATCGTTAAATGTTTTTGTTCCCCTTTTCGTGAAGTAGGAAAGAGTGAAAGAGCGACGAAAGGAGTGAAGGAGCGGTGGCGAAGGATGGCCATATGCCGACGTAGTCGGGAACAACGATGGCCCTTGAGCCGTGTACTCGTAGCATACTTTTCAACGCAAAAAGCCCCCCGGGAAGGAAGGAGAACTGAGCCCCAAGCAGCGGCCCGACCAGTGCGGATGTCCTACCTCTAGCTGGCAACCCTCCTGCCTCCTCCACTTCTGCAGATGATGCTTCTCTGCTGCTGTTGCCTTAGCTCTTGTTCTGGCTCTGCGCTCTACGTCCGAAATTCATTTTGGTTTATTCTGATTAAACTGTTTATATTTGGTTGCATTAGCTGCTCTATGTTTTTACACTAAGAAAAATCCTATTTCATTCTTGTACATTTTTTAAAAGATCCTTAGAAAGCAGTTTGGATATTTAAAATCGATTTTAAAGAGTCTTATCTTTGAATTTTTATCCCTAAAATTTATATTTTTTATCACATAATTATTTTTCCTAATACCTTTTAAAAACTTTTCCATCATTCTTTTCGCCCAGTGTGATTATGTCCCTGTACTGCCATTGTGTATGCCACTGTATGAGTCTCTGTTTAAGCAAAGGATTAGTGACTCTGTCTGCGCCCGAATCCTGGGAGTGATGGCCAGCAGACTCATTCTCCTGCGCCGGCTTGTTTGCCCGCACTAAATACATTTCAAATTTGTTTTAGCTTAAGCCAAAAGCGAATTGGTCGGCTCGAGTGGATCGTAGATTGGTATGAACACAAAGGCGGACAAAGAGAGGGAGACAGGAATCTGGAGCCGGAGTCCGAGCCTGTGATTGCCAGATTATTGCGAAAAATAAAGCTTGCCACAAAATGCCCAGCAGAGAGTAAGAGTAAACAACAAAAGGAGGCTGCTGTTGCCAGCACACACTCACCTGCATGTGGGGGGCGGCCAGGAGCTGCAGCAGCTCGTCCTTGGCATACTTGCCGCCCAGTGAGTTGCCGCCGGCAGTTGACGAGAGCAGCTCCAGGACATCGCGACTGCGTCCAACGGCCTCGGCAGCGGGCGCACGTCCATTGCTGGTCACCACCGTCGCTGCGATCCGGTCGAACAGCTGCAGGAACTGGTGCAGCCTGCTGTCGCGTAACATGTCCCGCAGCACATCCGCGTCCACGTGTGCATCCTGCAGCGAATAAATGTCATCCAGGCAGTCCAAAATTCGCTGCACTGCCTCAATGCCGGCCTCCTCGTCGGCCCACTCGTCCGTGGCGCCAGCTATGGGCACTGCAATGAAGTGGAAATGTTTTTAGGAATGGGTTTAAAGGCTCTTATTGGATTCTATGGTTAATATTTTTGGAAAAATCAAAAAATCTTGCTTAATTAATAGTTTAAAATAAATAAATACTAACTATCCGCATCAGTGGCGTAAAGGGGATCCATGTTGGTGCCACCGGCAATGGCCTGAACGGCCCCCTTGAGCTTGCGCCGGGCATTATAACGCTTCAATTCCTCCACCGTGTCCGCCAGGTGAGTGCGCTGCAGTTTATCCCTATCCGTTATCCAAGGATGATCGAGCACCTCGGTAATGGAGAGTCTGTGATGTGGATTGGCGGCCAGCATTTTCATGACTAGATCCTTGGCATTCGCCGAGATTGACTTCCATTCGGGCGCCTCAAACTGAATTCATTTTTTTAATTAATTATAAATTGCTGTTTAAATATATTCCAATCAAAACCCACCGATAACCGACCGCGCGCTATAGACTGCTGCAATCGCACTCCGGATCCCAAAAAGGGCAACCTTCCGGATAGCAGAACGTGGAGCATCACTCCGGCACCCCAGACATCGCAGCCCTTGCCATACAGCCGCCTGGTCACAACCTCCGGCGCCATGTAGTGCGGACATCCGACGCGTCCGTGTGTTTCTATGGTTTCCCTTGTACCCGGCAATTGGATGGCCGATCCAAAGCCGCCCAGCTTCACGGGCGCCGAGTTGTCGACAGTGGCAAGCAGTGCGCAGGCGGGACGCACGTCCCTATGCAAGATGTCGTTTTCATGGCAATAGCGAAGGGCCTCCAGGATTTGGCGCATATAGTGACTGCAAAATGGAAATTGGGTGAATATTTGTTTTTTCTTCTTTGTTTGTTAGACGTTGGTTTCGAGGAAAATACTTAATGGAAGCCATAGTGATTGATTAATTGGAAGAAAAGTAACAACAAATGTGTATATATAAACCGAATGACTAAAACGCTTCAATAAAAAAAAAATAATTAGAAATGAGTGTAACAACAATTTAATTTTAAATATTATTAAAAAACGATTTACTTTGAAGTTCTTGTAGGTATATTAAGTTTCTTTCTTGCTTTTATTAAAAAATATTTCTAATAATTAGTAAAGTAAAGTGATGATAATTAACTGACTAACTTTAAAATTTAACCTATCCTCTCGTTAACTTAATTTTGACAATGCTTTCTGCAAGTTATCTTTTCGTAAGTATCAAAAGTTTAATCAACAAAATCATGTCCTTTTTCATTATTCTCTTTCATTAAATAATTTCCCTGTTTAAAAGCATTTCCTCAGCAGTTATTCTCGGTATTACAACAATACATTAATTTGGCATTGATACAATTACATTAATTCCCATGTCGATTTAAGTAAAAAAGACTGTCACAACATGGCCAAAATTTAAATTATTGATTTCCCTTCTCCGAAACCAACGCGGATTGAGGAGATTTCCTCTTCCATATCTTACCAGGCAACCGCCTCGCTGTAGACAAAACCGGCAACGGCACGCCGCACAACCTCGAAGCACAGGTCGGAGCCCTCCATGCTGCAAGTGTAAAGTGAAAGGATTTTAGGGAGGGGCCGGACTGGCGGGGAGCCGGAGCTGACAACTTACAACTCGAAGACCATGTATAGCATTCCCTCGGAGCTGTAGGTCTCCAGCAGCTCGACAATGTGCGGATGCTTGAGCATGTGACATATTGTGGCCTCGCGCTTCAGATCTGGAAATGCCAAGAGAGGGGGAAAAACAGCGGCAATTAGTTGACATTAGATGGGAGTGAAGTGGAGTGGAGTGGGGTGGGGTTTGGTGGCCAACCCCCCGGCCACCCACAACACCAGCTGGCAGTGGCACTAATGGACTTAGCGCTGACTTATGTGCCTGCCATGTATCATTTAGTCAATGGCCGGATGGTTGCGTCTCGTCCACGTCCAGGAGGTCCTGGACGCCCTTGCACTTGAGCAATTTCTTTTTAATTGGCGTCTTGGGCTGGCAAATGGCAACAGCCGCCGCCCTGCTGGGGGCGTGCTACACGTGTGGCAGCGGCATAATTTTGAATAATTGAGCAGCTTAATTATAATTTATTCACACAGCTCTGGAGCCGGAAACCAGGGAAACGGGAGCCAAGAGCCTGGAGTCTGGAGCCAGGAGCCGAATCGAACAAGGTTCCCCACTCAAAAAAAACTAAAGAGAAGATATATGTATATATAGACTCACCCGCAGTGCTTAGTCCCGGACTCGCTGTGAACTTGGCCACATCGACAATTTTGACAGCAAACTGCTGATTGGACTCTCTGTGTATGCAACGCCTCACAATGGAGAAAGGTCCTCTGCAAAAAGAAAAACGGGTTGAGGGGAGGAGAAGAGAGTGAATTCGAATTCTTATTAAACTTCAATTGGAAGTTGATTGTGTCTAAATGGGTGGAGTTGAGGAGGAGGTGAATAAAATTTTATTTTTCTCGAAAAATTCGTATATTGAGAGCATCAAAGAGGCAAACAACATTCCTGACAACAAAGCAAGTAATGAACTATCTTCAAGATTAAAGTTTTGGGGATTAAATGTGCAAGTTTGAGTGGGGAATTTATTTAAAACTGAAGAAGATTTTCACAAAATTTAAATAAATCCCTTTATAGATTTGCAAATAAATGATTTACCTCAACAAATTTATGAAAATAATCGCCTTAGGATTAAGAAAAATGAGAAAATCAAAATCTGAAGCTTCATCTATTGCAAAATCTAATTTATTAAGCCTTTGTTGAACCAAAAAAAAATGAATTTAAGCCTTGCCAAAAAATAAGCAAATAGTTTTAGCTAAAATGGCAGACTAATAAATCTCTAAAAAGCCTTTCACATAAATATTTATTTATAATTCAAGGAATAAAGCTTAAACATAATGATTTAACTTATTTTCAACACAATAGAAATACTTTCGCTGCAATTTTCTTTTCAAAACCAAACTAAATCGAACAAAGTTCAACTTTAAAATGGGGACAACTTTGCCTGAATGGACCTCAACACGGACTCTGGTGATGATCACAGGAAGAGTAGCTAACAAAGCTCTCCAAATATTTGGGGCATACATTTTTGAATAATGCAAAAGTTTGGAAAGTTTTTTTTTTTTTTATTAGGGGTTTGCTGTCCAGCGGGCTGGCTGGCTTCCCTGGCCAATAGTTGGATGATTTACTGTTTGTGGGTGTTTGCTGGGCGCACGGGGCGGATGCATAATACATAATGAGATAATGGCCATGGATGCCAGCTGTCAGCGGCAGAATAGACGGGAGATATTACTTGGGAAAGGACGAACTTACTTGCCAATGACCTCGCACAGCTCGTAGACGTCGTCAAAGAGAATTTCGTCTTCGGTCATTTTGAATAATTGATGAATTGATGCCTCGACTCAATTGCTTTTTCGAATATTGATGAGTTGTGTGTCCTGTTTTCCTGTGAGTTTCCCTCTTGTTTTTGTTGTTGCTATTGCTATTCTTTTTTCGCCTACTGCCCTCCAAAAATGAACATAAAAAATAAACAAAAAAAGGAACGTCCACTGAGCAACACCAAAAACTTTTCACGTTTTTTTCCCCCCGATTGCTTGCTGATGTTGCTTTGGTTGTTGCTGTTTATATTATTGTTGTTGTCGTTGCTTCGTTGTTGTTGTTGTTGTTACCGTCGATTAAGTTGCTTTTGCTGCCGGTGTTAAAGATGCATTTTGGAGCTGTAAAAAAACACAAAAGTGTAAATGGTAAAAGTGAGTTTTTTCAATAAGACTCAGGCCTCTAATCAGATTTATTCAGTGTCGAATTGGAATGTCAACAAGATTAGAAGCGATGAAAATAAAGTTTATTAAATAACAAGCAAATAGGGGTATACTTTATACATTTGAAGTGATATTAGGAGACTCAGATAAATCTAAAAGAATTTCTTGGTAACAAATTCCAACTTAAAACAAAAAAAAAATACTTATAAAATTTATGCCACTATATCTTAAACATTTATTTAAGCTGAACAGTGTGAACTTGTCAAACTGAGAAATAGTCTTGGGATAGTGTCATATCTCCTGAATAAATAGGTCCACAAATTCTATGGAATTAACACCCAATTTTAACAAAAAAAAAAAACCTATATGAATCGCTTTAGGCCAACAGTGTGATAGTGTCATATCTCCAAAATAATTAATTTCCACAAATCAAATAAAAATAATTCCAAACAATATATTAGCCCCAATAGTGTGACCTTATCAAGAGCCTGAAAATTGTGTCATATGTCCTAAATAATTTAATCCACAACTTTTGGGTTAATTCACTTACGTATTTACTACTTGACGTTATATATCCCGGTCATATCCCTAATATTATTATACGTTCAACAGTGTGGTCCTGTCTAACAACAAATATCCTTGGGATAGTGTGATAGCTTTTGAATAATTAATTCCACTTTGTAGGAGAGATTGCCCAAAGGGACCCGTATAATAATACACCACAGTGCTGTTGTCCGAAAAGCCGCAACGGAAATGAGAATTGGCCAGTCACAGACGGTGCGTCCTTTATCGGAATCAACACCGACATGTCAATCACAGTCGATGTCGTATCAGGTGTAAGCCCAAACCCAAAACCCAAATCAATTACAGGCACCGCACCGAATGCACAAAACGCTGTCGAATATTCCCCGTTGGGTTCGCAAGGAAGGAAGCTTCACGCTGTCAACGGAGTGAATTTTGCAACGGAAATGATGGGCCAGCTGAAAAGGTAAACAAGCGGCACGAGCCTATGGGAGGGGGATTCGTCCTTTTAGGGGGCTTACAAAAAGAGAGAGAGAGAAAAAGTTAGAGAGAGCGGCAGGCTATTGTCTTGGTCCATACTATTATTATTATTATGCCTTTTGGGCAGCAGCAGCAGCACTTGAAAGAACACAACACACTTTCGCAACAACTTTTGAAGGCACTCCAAAAATTCTAAAAAAAAAAAAAAATACAAGAGAGAGAGACAAAGAGAGACTAGCAGAGAGAGAGAGGAGGCTAGCTAGTGTGCGCAGGCGTTTTGCGAAAAGGAATTCCGTGTAGTTTTTGGTACTTTTGTAAACGTAAAATATATAAACTGTGCTTTTGCTGCTGCTGCTGCTGCCCGGGTTGCATGAATATTTAAATGTGCAACAATTTACGATGCACACGCACACACACACGCACGCACACTGATCCAGGGAAAGGGAGATGCCGAGAGAGAGAGAAGGTCCTTTTTGGAGTCATGCTTAATGCAGAGCTGCGCATTGGGCGCGGTGTTTTTGGCTCGTTTCGGCTTTTAGCATTCGGGCTCGAGGCTTTTACCTTGCTCTCCGTTCTTGTTGTTGTTGTAAAATGCCTTGACACTTTCCACACGACCTTACCACACACTCACACACCCGTACACTACACACATACACCACACTCTTAATGCATTTTGCCTGCTTACAAGTCTCGAGATTCAGATTCCCCGACTCGAGTGGCTTGGCAATTGGAAAATTGATTCTTTGTCCAAAGGATTTGCATGGCTCATGTCCTTTTAGCATTCTAGTCGTTCGTCTCTTTTTCCCACACCCCTCACGGCACACACCGCCCCCTCACCCACACCCACACACATATTTTCGCACACAAAAAGCAGAGCTCGCCTGCAGAAAACCCACCGATTTAATGGTTTTCCTTCAACGCCCTCTGATTTTCCGACATCTCGCACACAGGATTGTCAAGGTCCGCGATCCGATTTGATTGGCAAGCTGATTGCATTCGTTAATTCACTAATTTTATCTTAAAACAAACACGGCCCGTGAATTGGAATTTTTTAACCCAATCAGAAAACATCAGTGTGGCCGTGGAGCTTTTAAAATTAATCCTTAGAATCAGTGTTGCCAATGTAGCTTTTTACATAGCATAGCTGAAAGTGAAAAATCTGGTAAAATTCACAACTAGCAATGGTCTTAAAAAAATAGTTCATTTTAATATTAATCTTATATTCAAGCAAATAATAACATTCGTGATTTAAAATAAAAATACAGTTTGTATTTACGAAATAAACATGGTTTATTTACTTATTTATAACTATTTAAAATAGAGTTAAGCTTAAGAATATATCAGTTTTAAGAATAAATCAGTTTTTATTTAATATTTAATTTATTAACATTAATAATTCATATAAATTCTTACACGTTTACAAAGCAAGCGATGACAAATGTAGCATAGTGGTCGAAATCCCAGTTGGTATGTAAAAATGTGTAAACTCCAATTGGTATGTAAAATCAACTTACAGCTCTGCTCAGAATCTAGCTATATCCAATCAGAATTCACTGTTCTTCAGAAAAAGTAGTTATTTGCGCCTTCACGGTAGCTGGGCACATTTGGAAAGTTCCTGCGCTGCCGGACTGAACAAAGAAACTGGTTCCGGTACCAAAAAAAAGTATTTTAGTATGTAAAATTTTACATTTTAGCGGGAACATTTAAAAAGGTCTGATAAAGAAGTTTTAGAAAATGTAATAAATTTTAATATTTTAATTTACAGAAAGTGGGTCTATGGAGCTAAAATATAAAATAAGCTTAGAAACCTTTATAAAAGAATATAAAACCATAACTATAACTATAAAAATGTTCATGGCATCAATCAAGAGATTAACTTTGTTTATAATATAAATTCCAAAACTTTTTTCCAATATTTTATACAATCGTATGATCTATATTTTTTTGTATTTAGAACTGGACTTAACACCTCGTATATTATAATTTCAATAAAAAAAATACATTAGCAAAGGTGTTAAAGTACATGTATCCATAAAAAATCTTTTTGTTTATACGTTATTTTATAATAAATATATATATTTTTTATTCGAAATCTCATAAAATGTAATTTTACAGATAGTTTCCATACATTTTAGTAAAATATAATCGTTTAATGGTTACCTTTTATGTGATATCTATCTGGGAATATTTGTGATATGCCTTTATTTACTTGACTTATCTGCAAAGATCACCTGTTTTCCTTTGATAAATAAGTACCTACTGCATGCTAGATAAATTTGTTGAAAATTAAGGTAATTCATTGCACACTGAAGTCCACAAATATTTACCAAGTACACAAACAAGTGCATAATGATATCATGGGATATTGCATTCGGATAATTTTATGCAGTGCACTTGGTTTCATAAAATGCCACAATTGTCTTATCGTAAATACCCAATGACTCCCCAGTGATTGAAGGGACGACTTTGACTTCCCTCGCAGGAACCTTGATCGACAGAGCCCGCCTTATCGCTAAGGCCCTCGTTCACGGACCCATTGAACATTACCATTTTATTAACATTACTTCTCTTTGCGCGCCATTCAACTTTATCTATTATTATTATTATTACCCCATCGGATTTGATAAACCCATTAGAATAAATTAAGATCTCGGGCATTAATATGCAGGGCACACACTTCGTCAGAAGAAAACCCACACACATGCAGTCTTCTGATAAAAAAAAAGAACTCGTAGGTGCATAATCTTTGAATCAGGAACACAGTGAAGGAAGGGATGGGGAGGGGACGGAGGGGCGGAGAGACCAATATACGAACATAAACATCATCAATTACAAAACCCCGAAGACCCCGAAGATAAGGAACAACAGAGACAACAAACCAATGAGCGAACAACAACAAAAAACAGAAACAACAATCGAATGAAGAAAGAGCTGATGAAAATGAACTCAATATGGCAATATTACAACAAACACACACACAACAGGCCAAAGGATAAACAGCAAAAACAACAACAAGCTGGGCTTTAAGGATGAACAGCAGCAAGAACAACAAGTGTAAATGAGCAGCAATAACAACAACGAGGCGAAGGTGGGACCAACCTACAGTGGAGACTCTCGAAAGCGAACATCTACTTCTAATTTAATTTAAAAACTAAAAAATATATATTTTTTTTTTTAAGAATTTAGTGAGGAATCGTTCAAAAAGGTAATTCTCAAATAAGAATGATTAGAAACAGGAAACAATCAAGATGCAAATAGTAGCAGTTTAATATTGTTTCCCCTATTTTGTATCTCGTATCTTAAAGATACTAACATTTTAAAAATATTAAGTTCGAATGAAGAACAATTTGTATTTTAGTATAACAGTTTTTTTTTTTAAGACTTTTAAAGTCTTTTTAAGGTTGTATAAATATTTTATAAATTCGTAGTAATTTGATTTGAATTAATGTTCTCTCTAATTCAACCATTTCCTTTATTAACAATTCCAGAAATCCAATAATAAGTGATAATAACTTTTTCGAAGTCTAGATAAAATATTTTAAATTTCACAAATGAAAAATATTTTTAACTCCTTAATAATACTTTATCCTGAACCCACACTGTACCTTATGAAACCCCCATAAAAAAAAGGACAACAACAGAGAAGAATCACGTGAAGAAGTCGTAGGTCGTTGCTTTGCATTTGTTTGCTGCGTTGGTTGACAAAAACAAAACAAAAACACAAAAAATAAAAACAGGAACAAGGCGAGCAGAGCAAAAGAAAAAAACAAAAATAAACTCGAAAAAGAACAACAAGGAAAGAGCAGGGGAAAAAAGGCTCAGCCAGCCACTCAGGTGAAATCAAAATCAAATTCAACGCCAACTCGAGTCGACGAGCGTCGTTGCGTCCCTCTTACCTCTTGTTTCCCCCTTTTGGAAACAGGGAATAACCCCTACCCACACTCCTGCGATATACCCCTCTCCTTCTGCTGTCCTGAACACTGAAAGAAAAATTAATTAAGAAATTTATTTTAGAAGTCATAAATTGTTACAGGAAACAGAAATTAAAAGAAAAAATATTTCAAATAAAAATTTTAGTAATTTGTTAAATATATTAAAATCCATAGTAATTTGTTAAGATTTAGTAAATTTTTCTTTCAGTGCCCTTTGTCCCTCTGTCCTTTTCTGTCGCCTGGGGATCGTCATCATTTGGACTTGCGACTGTCGCGCTTAATGCGTGTGGATGGACATGAACGTGTAGGATTCGAATTGACATTATAAAAACTGGTTTGCTGCCAATATATATTGCCGGTTACGGTTGCGTCCTACGCTCCTTCTCCCTCTTCCACTCTTTCTACCTCTCTTTCTGCATGTACCTGCCTACTGGGATCTGATTCCTGATTCCTGTTTGATTTTGTTGTCTCTAGGATATTACCTGGCCGAAGGGAGCAGTGCGCGCCAAAAAGATAAGGCTAGGCCAAGCAGAGGCGGAGGCGGTGGCGAAGACGAAGGTAACCCCTCAACAATGGTAGCTTGACGTAGGACTGATCCGATAATGACAGTAGAGATATTGTGTGCGGCAATCGAAGATGTCAGATTTGAGCATGTTAAACGGGAGGGGTTAAGTACAAGACATCTTATATATACAAAGTGTGCATTATCTTATTTGCTGGCCAAATTAGTCAGCACCTAGCAATAAAAAGGGAAAATAAAACGTATTAAGGATTTGCAAAAATAACTATATTATGAATATAAAAGCCTTAATGCTCTTGAAAACTTGTTAGGTTTATAGAGATTAAGATACTTTAAA
>JAEIIL010002875.1:0-10940 GCA_018905715.1 Drosophila lini | reverse complement strand
AAAATCGGACAACTATATCGTATAGCTGCCATAGAAGCGATCGGTAGATGTAGAGAAAATTTAAATCTGGGAACGTAAAACTGTAACTGTCAAACTGTAAACATACTAAGTATAGGTAATATGTAATGAAATAATATCTGCAAGGGTATACAAACTTCGGCGTGCCGAAGTCAGCTTCCTTTCTTGTTAATGCTAAAATAAATCAAGTGAAAGGACAAGGAAAAAAAAAGGACGAAACACTACTTATTTTTGCCAGACTTTACGGAAATTCAATTAAAATTAAATTAGGGGCTCTATGGCGCTTCTTCCCATCTCTGCACACCAAAAAATCTCGGCTGTTGGAAGAAATGTATATCGCCCTTACATCCTTTGACCCTTTTACTGCCACAAAAGAACATAATTATTCAAACGGTCCCACCGGTGTTCAGGGGTGTCAGAGAATCATATTACGCCGAGTCAATTGTTGGAGGAATTATAACATGCCGTATAAATATTCATGCGGGCTATCTGTGATGAGTTCAATGAAATAAATTAAATAAATTCAAACTTAAATTTTTTTGAGATTTTTCCGTTACGGTGACTTTAAAAATCTTAATCTCTAGGCATCGTATCCTTTTTTTTTTGGGATTTTTTCTTTCAAGCTCCCGAACATTTCACAAAAGTACATGGAACGGCTATAGGCAGCTCAGTTTTCGGCTTTCGCCACACGTAGGATGCATTATTTGAGCCAAATATATTAAACACTGACTCGTCCGGAAAATCCTTTCCTAAGTCCTCTTCTTCAATATGCACAGCAGCAGGGGTTGGGAATCTAAAGTTTTTTTTAACCTAAAAAAAAAATTCAATACCTCGAGATTTTGAAAAAAAAATTACTCGAAAGCCATAAGGATCTGTGCATTTGTGAAGATTTCCGTTACTATCAGGACAATGACCCAAAACATAAGTCAGGCCTTGTGCAAGCTTGGCTTCATTGGAACTGCCCGCACTATACGCAGTCCGTAAACAAATAAAAAAGTTACTCAAAAAATCAAACTTATTTGGCTTGATTTTATTGATTCGGTGTTTTAAAATTTGTAAGTACGATTCCGGGTTTCGGGATTAAAACGACAAAATAATCTCAAAGATTCTTGATTCAAGTATGATAATTCTTAAAGCTAAAAAAATTCTTAAAAGATGAAAAATAATCTCAAATATTCTTAAAGCAAGGCTGAAACTTCTTAATATATTTATTTTTAGATCAGAGAGAGAGTTCCTTTTTTTTACTCTCTCATTGAAATTGTATGTATTTACGTTCAAGACTTTAGTGTTAGATTTGCCTAGAGGCCCAGTTGGTAAGCGCACTGTCTGATAATTCTGAGTTTCTGGGACTCAAGAATTGTTTAGTAATTTATATGATTTAATAACAATTTATACCATTTTATAATTACAGATAAAAAAAATCATTCACAACGAAGTTTAGGAAAAACAGCATGTTAATTTAATAAATCTTAGTATTATGAATTTATAGTCGCTCTAGTAGGACTAAAACAAATTTACATTTTATTTTAAGCCAACTTGAGATTAAATCAAGAATTTTCGGGATTGAAAAAATTAAGTGTGTTCGTACTTTAATTCAGCAAATCCGACCTTGGCTCGCAATCAGTTCAAATTTGGCAACAATGTCACGTTTAATCTGTGTAGTACAGTCACACGACATGAATGTCATTAACATGTGGGGAATTTTGGATAAAATCCGAAAAAAGGAAATATCCAACGAAAAGGACCTGAAACAGGCGTTGGACAAGAAATGGGCAAAAAGAGTTTCAGAAACCAATTCAAAAGTTAGTTGATTCGATCCCAAAAGGACTTAAAATTATTATGGACAATAAAAAAAATACAAAAGATGTTAATAAATTTATCGCATTGTGCGTTAAATTTTTAGGTAGGTTGAGCTGTGAGCCACTGTAGATAAGCTGTAATCGGGTGTCGGATGCAGATAAATCAGTATCTGCAGGCATGTATTATATAGTTGACCGATCCAGACCGTTCCAAAGCTAATGTAGAGGGTAAAGATAATAATAATAATAATAAAGATAATAAAATAAATAATGCTTAAAAATAATGTAATTTTAAAAATGTAGTCATTTACAGTATACATTTTATTGTTTTGTCTTAGCATTCTGGAACCTTTATCACAGCTGGGTTTGTATGGATAGATTTTCTTGATGTACGAGTATCCCAGCTTTTCTATTCCACATAAGGCTGAACATCTTGTTGCTGACGTGCCGCCTCTGCCTCCGCTCCCACTGCGCATGCCAACAGTGAGTTGACCGTCTGCTCCTCGCCCGCCTTATAGACGTAGCCGTTGGCCTTGTCGATGTGGTTTCGTAAGCGCAGCATGCTGTCTGTGCTGAAAGCGTCCAGCAACTGGAAGGAGACTAGTGCATAGTCCTCCACAGTAGAGCAAATGGCTTCATTCAGCTTATGGTATTTGCGCATGGCAGGGTCGTCGTCCAATTTGTCCAGCAGATATTTGAGGTCCAGGACGTCCGCATAGAAGTCTACGTTGAAGTGCAGCTTGGTCTCGTGCTTCCGCAGCAGATCGGCCTTTGATAGCACATTAACGTGAGGCAGGCTCATGCGCAGCATAGTGTTGAGTGCCATCAGGAGCGTGGCAATGAACTTGGCCGGTTCCGAGCAGTAGTGGGAGTCGATTAGGTTAACGGTAACTAAGCTGTAGCGCTCCCGCTCCAGTCTTTCAAACACCCGAGCCATGGCACTGTGATGCGTATAGAGCTCTATCTGGCCCGGGCAATCAAACAGAAAATAGTTGTGGGTGGCACCTAGCCTGCGGAGAGCTGGTAGCAGCCAGTCCTCTAGGTGCTCCGCCAGGTACTCGGCGCAGTGCATCAGCGCTCCATTGGGTCCCAGCTGCAGGTGCTCCATGCATTCGTCTACTGTAATTAGCTCTACCACACTGAGCACTGGCTCGTAGCCCATGTTGTCGTTGGCCGGGTCCAGGTTCACAACGCCCACTTGTCGCCCAAGCTCACGGTAGAACTTGAGAGCTTCGGCGCAATAGGTTGTTTTGCCGGATCCCGGCGGGCCAATGATCAGCTGACCATAGCGGGGATTCTCCACTTTTGCGGATTTATTCATCGTTTCTCCCGGCAGATAAAAACGTAAACAACAGGGAAATAAACAGGGTGCTGCGCCGATAACGATAAATGTATGCGGTATCTCTAAAAAATATACTAATTCACACTACCCTTAATACTACTACTCATTTTTGACCAAATAAAATTGCGTATGCATATAAAACGTAGATGCAAAAATCTCTTGAGTTATTTTTCAGACAGTACTATGTAATATCCATAGTATTTAATTATAATAAAATGGTGTTTATAGTATATACTTTTGAGTCGGATGGTATGTGAAATCGAGTAGGTCGGTCTCATTGTAATTCTTCAATTCGGTCACACTGTGCCACAGCTTGTCGGTTTTATAAATCAAACGGAAATTCGCAATAAAGCATCGTTCGTACTCCACTAGCCCAGCACAGAGGAACACAACAATGGCTCAGCCCCAACCACCAGCCTACGAAAACAGTGAGTTGGCATGCAAGAGAATGATAGCCCAATTTGGTGGTGTTCAAGAGTTGCCGGCATTGACGTGACGAGAAGGGGGATGAGTCAACAAACGAAAACGGTAAAAGCAGAAAGCCATCGCCGGAAGCGTCGTGATTATGCCCATAAATGGACAGGCGCAGCTTGTAAGATAAAGGGGCTGAGGGGAGGTGGCTCAACCCTTGCACTCTTTTGTTTCCGTTTAAGAAGTCGGGAACGGCCGCGCCCAGTCCGTCCCACTCCCAGCCAACTCGCCGGTGTTATCTAGGTTTTTTTTTTGTTAATCTGTTGTCTAATCGCATTTCGTCGCGGTTTAAATTGCAGAAAACATTTATGCGACACTGCCGCGCACTCAACGCGGCCAGCCGATTGTGCTGGGCGCCGATCCTAAGGGCAAGAATTTCCTCTACACGAACGGGAACTCTGTGATTATCCGGAACATCGAGGTAAGCTGATATTGCAGCAGCGTACTCCTGCCATAAACTGTAGGCTCTTCCAAATGGTGTTTTATTTTTGGACAGCTGCAGTTTTCTGCTACTTTTCCGTTCCTGTCTGCCAGTATGAGTCGGTTTTGTTTTCTTTTTGTTAGCTAGCGGCAGCTGTTCTATATTTATTTTTATACAGCACCCATTCCACGGCCGACCGGCAAAATCAACCACTCATACAGGCGCACGGAATATTTCTTGTTTGCCGCCCACGTAACTTCATTATGACGTTCGGATCGCTGGCCGATTGAGCATTAAGTTGCTCTGTCCCAGCGGCCTATGTACATATGTCGGATTGTAAAAGTGATTCTAAAAAGCACTCTCGCATTCTCTTTTCCGTTTCTCGCCCGTCCCACAGAATCCAGCCATCGCCGATGTCTACACGGAGCACTCATGTGCAGTGAACGTGGCCAAATACTCGCCCAGCGGCTTCTACATTGCATCTGGTGGTAAGTTTCGCACAGCAATTTCACTCTTGGAGGCGCACGGCACAAGGTGCAGGCAGCGGAGCATGCGAAGCCACAACAGTGTTGAATCGGTGGTCACCGTGAGTCACGCCACAGCCCATGCATAGAATTACCATTTGGGGAGACCGTCGAGCATCGAACTGTTTCCTATCTTATCTATTGTTTGCGAATGAATATTGGAACTACTATTATTCGCTTCAACGTTTTTCTAGACGCCTCGGGAAAGATTCGGATCTGGGACACGGTCAACAAGGAGCACCTCCTGAAGAATGAGTTCCAGCCAATCGCAGGGCCCATCAAGGACATCAGCTGGTCGCCGGATAACCAGCGGATTGTCGCTGTAGGAGAGGGTCGCGAGCGTTTTGGACATGTCTTCATGTCGGAGACAGGCACGTCAGTGGGCGAAATCAGCGGCCAATCAAAGTCTATTAACTCGGCGGACTTCCGCCCAGCTAGGCCCTTCCGCATCGTGACAGGTAAGCACACTGAATAGCCAAAGAATGATGTGGAGTTACTAACCTGCTGATAAACAACAGGCAGCGAAGACAACACGATCGCCGTGTTCGAGGGACCGCCGTTCAAGTTCAAGATGACTAAGCAGGATCACTCCCGGTTCGTCCAAGCGGTTCGTTACTCCCCAGACGGCAAGTTCTTTGCTTCGGCCGGCTTTGACGGCAAAGTCTTCCTGTACGACGGTACCAGTTCCGAACTGGTGGGCGAGTTCGGCTCGCCTGCACACAAGGGTGGTGTGTACGCCCTGGCATGGAAGCCGGACGGCAGCCAGCTACTGACCTGCTCTGGCGACAAGACCTGCCGGCTGTGGCAAGTGGAGTCGCGTGAGCTGATTAGTGAGTTCGTTATGGGAGCCACCGTGGACGACCAGCAAGTGTCGTGCCTATGGCAGGGGGAGCACTTGATCACTGTTTCCCTTTCGGGCGTAATCACTTACCTAAACGTCGAGGAGCCCAGCAAGCCGCTGCGCGTAGTCAAGGGCCACAACAAGCCCATAACCGTACTGGGCCTGAGCGATGACCGCAGCACCATTTACACCGGCAGCCATGACGGCGTAGTGACCAATTGGAACTCTGGCAATGGCACCAACGACCGCATCACCGGAACTGGTCACGGCAATCAGATCAACGGCATCGCCGCCTGGGGCGACTTTGTCTATACCTGCGGCATCGACGACAGCCTGCGTCAGTTCAGCGTTGAGGGAAACGCATACACCGATTATGTCGTGAAGCTCAATTGCCAGCCTCGCGGACTCGCCATTCTGCGCAGCGAGAACATCATCGCGCTGGCCTGCATCAAGGAGCTGACCCTCGTGCAGGACCAGAAGAAAATCTTCTCGCTGCCCATCAAGTTCGAGGCCAGCTCGATTGCCGTTAACGCGGACATCTCGGAAATTGCTGTGGGCGGTGATGACCAGAAACTGCACATCTACAGTCTCAAGAACGGAGTCCTGGAGCCCAAAACTGAGATGGACCATCAGGGCGCGGTAACCGACGTATCCTACTCGCCAGACCTTAAGTATCTGGTGGCTTGCGACGCCCATCGCAAGGTGGTGCTTTACTCGGTGGATGAGTACAAGGTGAGTACAGTTGGAGATGGTTCTCATATTGTGCATCTATAAATCTGTCGTTGCTCTTTCAGCCTGCCCACAACAAGGAGTGGGGCTTCCACAGTGCTCGCGTCAACACGGTGGCCTGGTCGCCGAACTCCCTGCTGGTGGCCAGTGGTTCGTTGGACACCACCATCATCATCTGGTCGGTGACCAACCCTGCTAAGCACACCATTATTAAGAGTAGGTTTCCGTGACATAAAAGTTGGCCTTTCTATGACCTGTCACCTTCCCTCCCTTCGTTTCAGATGCCCACCCGCAGTCTCAAATCACTCGCTTGGTCTGGCTAGATAACAACACTGTGATCTCAACTGGCCAAGATTGCAACACCAAGGTGTGGCACGTGGAGACCATCTAATGCCGCAGTTTTACTTATCCAGGGAGAGAAGTTGGCCGCCCCTGGCTTCATTTCATTTAAGTGCAACAGTTTACTTTAGCTATTTATGTCTATTTTGTCCCTTCGCTCACCTCTTGTCATGTCTCTAAGTTTAAGCCCAAAGTGTTTGCTAATCATATCATGGATATTCAACCTTTTGTCTGTGTGCTGCCCGAGCAACTTTTTTATACTATCTGAACTGCGAAAGTGAAACAAAGATATATAGAGTACGCCAGCGTACATAAATTATTGTATTATGAAATGAAATATACTAGTTTTGCATAGCTCTGCTTATTCTCGATCGCTGATCATCCAAACACCGAGGACATCTGTCTTAAACATTTATTTCCTTTTAACTTGGGACTTAGTGTCGTAGGTTTTCACCCTGTCTTTTTGTGTGCAAAAGTGTGTACGTGTTGTGGTGTGTATATAATTACAATATTTATATAAAACTTTGCTTAGTATACTAGAATGTGGGCGTGTGAAAGCGAAAGGTAATTGTAACTTGCAGTTTGATAGCCTCGGAGGTTGCTACAGTTTAAGGAGCACAATGCGACCGCCGGCTTCTCGACGTTTGTCGGTTCAAGCGGGCTGGAGCTCAGCAAAATGAAACATAAATTTGTGCTACAAATATAATTATAAATTAAGGTAGAAAGGCGCTCGCATGTGTAAGTGTAGAAAACGAAAACGAATTGCGCTAATTATCACAGCCGGGTCTAAGACGTTGGTTTCGGTGGGGCTAATAGATTCAGTGTTGGGCACAGCATGACCAAATACCTTATAATAAGATAATATTTTTGCAGTTGAAATTTTCGTGTTGGCTATTGTGCCTTTTAACTTTGGGCTATCGCCTTGTATGGACGTCATGCATCTTGCTATTATAAGGTCGTTGGTCCCACTCTTTCACTCAATTGTGAGCTTGACAACACTACTGCATGGGCGGGGATGTTCCTTGTATGTGCGTAAGTGAGGTGAACTGAAAAATTGAAGTTGATATTGAAGCAAATATTTTCCTCAGGTGGCCACCGCTGTGGTCTCGACGCCTGTCGCTTCTCCATTACTGGCGGCCGACATTTCCCGTTCGTTCTTAACGACTGGCGGCTGCTCCGGTGCCAAGTCCAATGATGACTGTCCAGTGGGTGGCGAGGAGTCGGCAACTGCCACGGCGGCTGCGGCGGCCGCCATCTGAAACTGATTGGGCAGGAAGAGGTATGGATTTCGTCCCTCATGGCCAGAGCACCCAATCGCTGTCGTTGTCGCCGTACCCACTTCCCCGCTGGTCACCGTATGGCTGACGGGCACAGGCATGGTAGTGGCTGCCTGCGCAGAAGTTGCCGTCAGCTTGGATACTCGCTTTCGCCTAGCCTCGTTCTCACAGGGTGACGGGGCTCCCGGATGCCGGTAGCTGACGTGTTTCCTCAGGGCATCCTTACTGCGGGACACGTGGGAGCAGACATTACACGCGTATCTAAAGGGAAAACAGCGAATTAGGTGATATCAGATTTTATAGCCTTCATTGAAAATACTAAATGTATGCTGTATGGATGTGAGATAATCCATAAAGATGACTAATATAACCTTAATCCTAACATACTTTTGGGAGTAGCACTTTAAGCAAGTAGATACGACTGCATTAGGAATACACCTGCCCCTCGCTTAATACGGGGGTTACGTTCCTATAAATCCAATATTCAAAATTGACAGGAACAACATTTCAAAATTGGTCTGCTTTTATTAAAGAAAGTATATTTACAGTTACAGTTTTACACTAGCAGATTTACATATTTCTGTACATCTACCGATCGCTTTTTTGGTGGCTATATGATCCGTCGTCCGATTTTCATAAAATTAAACCCGAAATATTGGAATAATAAAATAAGCTCATATCTCATGTTTTTCGTTAAAAAAACGCGAAGTTATAATTTTTTTTTATTAATTTCACGACCGTTCCTATGGCAGCTATAAGATATAGTCGTCCGATTTTCATAAAATTAAAACCCATATTTTAAAATATTAAAAAATTGACATTTCTCAAAAATGAAAATATGTTGAAAAACAAGCAAGTCATAATTTAAATTTTTCTAAAAATTTGTCGATCGTTCCTATAGCATCTATATGATATAGTCGTCCGATCTGGCATATATAGCAGTGAGAGTATTTAGAAGACCATCTGCAAAGTTTCATTCAGAAAGCTTTAAAGCTGAGGAACTAGTTTGTGTAGAAACGGACAGACGGACAGACGAACATGGCTAGATCGACTCGGCTTTTGATGCTAATCAAGAATACATGTATGTATATGCTTTATAGGGCTGGAAATCTCTTCTTCACTGCGTTGCTAATTTCTGACTAAAATTATAATACCCTACAAGGGCATAAATATATGTATCGATATTTTTCAGACGTGTAAGAACGAGGTTTTTAGCGTGTTGAAAGGGGGATGGGAGCATCTTTGTAACCGTGTAAGACCGAGTTCGTGCTAAAAGAGTCCGTGTTAAGGAAGGGCCAAGTGTAATTCACGTTTTCAGACATATGTACATTTCTTTAAAATATAAAAAGATTCTATACTTAATGCAGATCTTATTCAAGTTAACACTTTACATGATGGTAATGCAGATTTGCAACATCACGTTATGAAATTCTAACTTTCTAGAAAAAAAAATTCGGCAAAATTGTAACAACTGTTTTTGTTTGTTTAAATTGAATTTCAGGACAAGGTTTCGACGATTTTTTGAATAAAAACTAGTATATAGGAAAAAAGCAATTTCGGGTAAATTTTAAAAACTTTTTTTATTTGCTTAAAAAAATTTTAAGACGAGATCCCTATGATTTTTTTGTGTTGTTTCTAATTTAAAATGGAAAATATTTGCGTATGTTCCGACTTACCTCACATTCTGATGGGTCTCCAGATGAACGCGTAGGTTGTATTGGTTGCTAAGTTGCTTGTGACAGATGAAGCAAGTGGCGTAGAGTTTGGAGTTGGACGGTGGCTTTATGGCGGCGGGGGGCAGAGGCTTGTCGCGATCGGCGCTAAGAGAAAGCAGGTTCGGTTCTGACTTCGCACTGACTAGGGCTATTCCCCCTGCGGCGGCTACTGCAGCAGCTGCCTCTCTCTGGTATTGCTCAATGTGTAGTTGCAGCTTGGCATGGTCCTCAGGTGAAATGTAGGGCGTAACCGCCGGCACCTGGTGGTGATGCATCTGGGCCGCCTGCTGGGCTACCGTGGGTGTAGCTGCGACACTGTATAGCGGCGGTTTGTTGCTATACAGTTGACCTTGGCTCACGGGGTTGGGGAAGCTGACCGAGGAGCATTTGACCACCGGCAGCTGGGGGGAGAAGTGAGCCATTGCCGAGGGAGCGAGAGTAACTGGAGAGGTGGCCATTATGGCGGACACCGGTGGGGACTTGCTACTGCTGTTGGCTGAAGCACTTTTCGGGGCCTTGGCCAGGCTCTTATCCAGCCGCCTGAACTCCTTGGGAGGACTTTCGCCTTTGACTCGCTTGGCTCCGAAGCAGTCTGCCTCCTGGAGATCCTCCTGCACCCCGCTTTGATAAAGCTGGCACTGCTGCTGGTATTTGGCCAGTAGCTCCGAGGTCTTATTAAGTGCCGTTTGAGAGAAGTTGAGAGGCTGAGGCAAAAGGCTGGGGTAGAACTGGAGCGACTTAAAAAGGTTTTCCAGGGGCGTCGTGCCCATAGCTGCCGACCCCACTGACCCCAGCTTGTTGGCCAGCAGAGGGGTGGTCAGAGCAGGACTGGGCATCTGGGGCAGGGGTAGGGTCAGGGCAGGTGTGGGCGTGTGAGATGGTGTGGGTGTGGGCGTGGGCGAAGGCGTAGTGGGACGCTCGAACTCTGACGACTTCTCGTTGGACGGATTCATGTAAGAGGCCGATTCACTTCGCGCTGTCTTTGGTAGCTGCAAAGAGAATAAAATATTTAAATATCTAGAGGAAATCTGTACATTTCTAGAGCACCCGGCGATTTTCAAATCGCTCTTATAAACGACATATAAATGTAATTTATGGATATTTGTTTGTTATTTACAAAAAAAGCTAACAGGCAAATAACATATGGCCGTGTGAAAAACCTTATTTATGATTGGCCTTGCAATTTATAACAGTAACGGAACAAATTGCAAAGTGCTACATACTCTAGGTATGTGTCGGAGGTATTTTTATTTTAGAAGATCGGATATAATATAAAACAAGAAAGGAAGCTTACTTCGGCACGGCGAAGTTTGTATACCCTTGCAGACATTATTTCATTACATTTTGCCTATAATTATTATGTTTACAGTTTGAAACTTACAGTTTTACATTCCCAGCCCTATATTTCTCTACATCTACCGATCGCTTCTATGGCAGCTATATGATATAGTTGTCCGATTTTCA
>JAEIIL010002866.1:0-13195 GCA_018905715.1 Drosophila lini | reverse complement strand
ATTTATACCTTTTCTTTACCTAATTTTCCACTGTGTCCTATAATCCTGAGCTCCTTTTCCTGCATTTTCGTTTCGATTTTTTGCTCGTTTAATTTCGTGCGAAATCCTTATGGCCTCTGGATCGAGGAATCCACCGAAGGCACTTCCTGCTGGCCATAATAATAATTCGCTGGGCTCGATGTTTTCCTTGGTTCGCTTCCGTTTTGCTTGGCTTTCGCATATTTTTTCTTCGACTGCCACTGTGTGTAATTTTAATTCTTCGAACTCTGCTCGCTTTATTTGTCTTGATTTTTTTTCCGTTTTTATTATTTTTATATATAATATTATTTGCTGGTATGCTTTTTTAGCCGGCGGCGAAAGAGCATTATTGCAAGTGGTGTCCAGTCGCAGTCGCAGTCGCGGGTCTGGGCAGCTCAAGGACTTTGATGGACGTTCGCCCATTTATTGCTCATATTTCATATTTGCCACATTTTCGCTTTTGCAAATGAAAATGAAATTTTTAATAAAAACGATTCGCGTTGTTTTCATTGCTGTGAAAGCTGCTTTTGCTGCAGGACTCTTCCTACTCCTGCTGCTGCTGCTGCTGCTGCTCCATCTCCAGCTTCTGCTGTTGATGTGTAATATTTAACGAGGGGATATATCCTTGGCATTTTCATTTCGCCCGACAATCCCTTTAGCAGCAGAGTAACAAGGAAAAAAAAAACTGCCAGTTGATTGAGCCAGGGAGTCAGGATTTCGGGCTGCTGCTGCAGGATGGAGCTGGCAGTATCGCACACAGGATAGATGAAGTGCCAGCTAAGCAGGTGTCTGGCCATCAACTAACGCACATCCTGTCCCTGGCCGAATGCAACAATTAAATTTCAGCAAGGACACCCACACATAGCCACAGCGTCATCCATTGTCCTGGCCAGGTGTAGGTGTAGGTAGAGGAGGAGCATCATTGGTGCTTTGTTGCAGCTGCAATTTAGGTGAGTGAAGCAGATTTACCGTTGCAGCTCTGGTCAGCCTTTGTCCAGGGTGTGCGTGTGTGTGAGAGTGGGTGTCCACACCCCACCTCCACCTGAGCTCCATTGATTTGAAATGCTGGAAAAGCAGGAGCGGAAGTGCGTGGCCACCAGGGCTGCGATAACTCAGCTGAGGGAACTAGCTCCAAAGGGGAGCTAAAATGGCTTAAAGGCTTCAAGGTTCTAGGAAAAAACATCTTAAAGTCTCATTAATACATAATATTTGGTAGAAAAGATAGAAATTACTATAATTTTTTTTAATAACTTTCTTTCTTGGTAAATTCAAATATTTCTTTAATAAAGTTTAAAATAAGAGCTGGCTTAGGAAGTGTCTTAAAATATTCAAAATATCACATATTTTTTTCAAATATTTATCCCTAAATGCTACTCCCTTTTTTCCTGCAGTGCCTTAGCCTTCTTAGCCTGTCAACATCATCGACTTGACATGCTGCACAAGGATCGGGGATAAGTCCTTTCGATGAACTGGGCTGGCTGGCTACGGCACACATTATATGGCACATTTACTCATCAAGATGCAACAACTTGCCTAATTGAATGTCATATGACTGACATTATGCCTGATGTGAGATGTAGGACGAGGTGATGTCTCCCCCCCCCCATGTCCTGGCTGATTTCGTTGCCAGCTCCTGGCTGGGGGTCCTGCCTGGGCTGTTGCAGCGACTTACTCACGTGTGAAATTAATTTGTAATGACTATGTGTCCCTTGCACTGCCATTTGCATGCTTCGCTCAGTGATGCAGATTGACCCCAGCACTGGCAGGCTTCAGCAGATCCTGATGGGGTTGAAAGGAGGAAAAGGAAAGCAAAAGAAAAGAAAAGGAACTTCAGGCAAGTTTTGCTCCCTTCGCGCGCGCATTAAACCTTTTCGCCAAACGAGAGAGAGTGAGGCAACTTTCTGGGAACTTAATTTCGTAAATTGTTCGCAAATTCTTCCTTCGAATTGCAATTACTTTCGTGATTTCGAAACTGGCAGAAAGTTTTTCATTCATTTTGCACTCTGTAACGTTTCGATTCGCTGCGATTTGAAATGCATTCAAACTGCGGCCAACTTAAATTGGAATTGCATTAAAAGTAGGAGGCGCAGCAGCACATGCAGCTCTCATTTCCGACTAAGTGAGGAATCCCGCCGCCTCCTGACATGTCCTTCTGCTCCTCCCGAAAAAAGTCGGTTTAAAAGCACGCAGAAACCGCCACAAAACTTTGATGCAAGGGGAAGCTAACAAGTCGAGCTAGATGAAGGCACTGGAAAAAGTCTTGGGTGGGTTTTTCTTAATAAAGAAAATTCTAAAAACAAGGTAATAAATACAAAGTTAACACCTAAAACATAGGCCTAATAGTAGGGTATAGTGTATCCCCAAAATAAAAGTTTAAAGTTTATTATCTAATACATTTCTCTCAGTGCTTGTCCTCGTCGACCCTGCAGGCAACAGGTGAAATTGGCGCAATCTGCACACCGCACGCCAACGGGCCTGGGACAATGGTGAAGCCAAGCCGAAGAGTTGTTGTCAAGGACGTGGCCAGGACGACCGACCGTTGGTCGGAACAGAAACTTGGTTGGGAGGTGGGTAGGTGGGTAGGTGGGGAGGGAGACACAACTGCAACCCGAGACGGGCGACACAAATTGCTTCAAACACCTTGGCAGGTGGGCTGCTGGAAAAATTGGAACTGAGCAGACAACTTAAAGCGCAAAAAGGCAGAACAAGTAATTGAAGATGTTGAAAGAAAAGGGGGTAGGTAGAAAGAAAAAAAAACCCCTGGAAGCTGGAAAAGGAGCACAGGCACAGGCACAGAGGAGGACATTGCTTGTCTACTTAAAAGTTTTCAAAGCGCTGCTTATGGCACGTGCTGGCTGAAGAGGAGCCGTGGCCTGGCCTGTGGAAAGGGCCTTGTGCTGGTTGGAGAGAGAGAGAGAGAGAGGGTGGTATAAGGGGTATATCCTTGCAAAAGCGTATTAAAATACAAAGCAGCATCATTAAATGTTAAAAGTTGCCTTTGGCCAAATGGGAGGGAGAGCAGCAATCGCAACTACAAGTGCCTGGGACCAGCAACAACCACTTAAAACAACAACAACAATTGGCAGAAATTGCAGAAAAAAAAAATTAAAAATTATATATTAAAAAACATGTTTGGACTGGGGAATACTTAATAGTTTAATTATAGAAACTTAACTAAGAGTTTTACACAATTCAGAAACAAGAAAACTCTTTAAAATTTTTGGAAAATTATCCATATTACACCTTCTTTTGGTGAAGATAATACCTCGAAGTATATCCCACCCATATACCCCCAGGACAATGCAAAAAGGGGAAATTACGCTGGCATCAAGTGCATTACTCAGGTGATTTCGCCAAAGAAACAAAAAACCTGGAATACAACGCAATGCAAATAATTTCCCCCAGCGTGCAAAGTCAAACAGAGCAACTGCCATGCTCCTCAGCCTCTGTTGGTAATAATTATAATTGAAAATGTGCACAACGCAACACAGCACAACAAATGAAATGCCTTTTCAGCTTGCCAACATTGCGTATACGCAACGTATGCTTTCTGGTGATTGCTATTATTCGAATAATGGCAGTCAGCAGGGAAGCGGGGATGCCGGGGGGAGGGAGGGTACGGATTCACCACAAAGCAGCGCCAATCATTGGGGGATTTCCTTGCCCCGAAAATGCATTTTGGCCAACAGCCAGCAGCGGCACTGGGCCTTAAGTGAGCCATTGTCTTTGCCATTCGTGTCGATTTTGTTTGAAGGTTTCTCGCCACATTCCAACGACCGCTGCTTTTCAGCACGGAAAATGGAAAACTTCGATTCCGAATGCATCTCAAGGACATGCAATTAACTCACCGCCACCCTCTTCAGCCACCCTCTTCAGCTTCGCTTTTCTTTTCATAATTCAAAAGTTTTTCCCCTTGGCGACAAATTTTGTGATGAATTTCGGTTGCCTGGGGGAAAAGTGCAGTGCAGAAAATTTTGGTTTATAAGAACGAAAAATGTAGAAAAAATATTTATAAAAAATTTATATTATTTAATTTATATTTTACTTATTTATAACCTTTTAAAAATTGTTTGTACCTTAAAAAAAAAAGTCTAAATTAAGTTTTTAAATATTTCTAAATGCTTGAGTTACAGAAATTATATTTTTAAAATTATAATAAATAAAATTTTAATTATAAAATAAATATATTTGATATCTTTTTAATTACTAATTTTCTTAATAAATAGAAAAACAAATTTTGGAGTTTTTCAATAATTTTTCTTCCGTGTGAAAGTGAGCCCCGCCAACGAAGGTCGACCACGGCGTAAGGCGATTTTGGCCAGGTTAACTTGCTTTTGTTTCCACTAACTAGCAGTAAGCTCCGCGACCTGCCAAGGAGCCAGGAGAGTCAGAAACTGGAAGCTGCTGGCAGCAGTACCTTGAGCAGGACAATAAAATCTGCTGCCGTTGAGGGGCGTAATAAAAAATGCATGTAAGTGAGTGGAAACAGAAGAAAAAAAAAAAACGAAGCTAGGGAGGGGGAGTCAAAAGGCGATAAAAGGTGTGTTTTGCCATAGAAATGAAATGAAATTTGCCTCTCGCTCAGATATTAATATTTTTGTGTACATTTTGAGGGCCTTAATCGTAAATTGGAAAATCAAATTTATGCTCGTCTTTAGGCTGTCGTAATTATGTTTGACTGTGAAACAATTTTATGGCAAATTGAGTTTTATTGGCACTGCGAGCGTGTGTTACCTATATATATACATCCCAGCCATATACATGAGCCCCCGGGTTCAGTTAGAGATTCCTTATTCCGGATTGAGGCCTCAGCTGGCTGCCTTGAGTAGTTGTTGTCCTTATCAACGGCGTCAACAAAAAAGTTTCTTCTTGGCAAAGAACATATCTCCAAAGTGCCAGGACACACGTAGATACAAGTCCCCAAATGTTTCGGTGTGTGTGTGTGTTTCGGATAACCTTTTGCTGCCTGCTGTTGGATTATGATGAGTTTTCCTTTTGGCCTGAAAAAAAAATAAGAAAGAAACAAGAAAAGAAGGCACAGAGCAGCAAGGCTAAACTCGTAAATACCTTCATTATCGTTAAATCATGCTGAGAGGGAACACGCTGGTCGATGATGGAGTGTGGGTAGCCTGGAGGAGACAGACGATGTCCTTATGTCCTGCCACCCTCCTCCGTCTTTGGGGTTGCCTTTTATTTGCCCTTTATTTCCAGCGCGGCTTTGTGACTGGCTCATGTGGAGTTTTAAATAGATTTAAATGCGCATTTAAATGAAATAAATGAGCAACATTTCCACCACCAAATTTGATTTTTTCTTTTTGTTTAGCAAAAGAAGGGCGTGGCCAGATAGAGATCTCTCGTGAATCATCAGCCAGCGAGAGCGAGTCTCTCCTAATGGCCAAAGTTTTGCACAGTTTTTTCCCATTTACGCCTAATAAACAACCAAATTAATATACAATCAACAGCAGCGAACGGCGGGAGAGCATTGTTCTTAAATGTAAACTCTGAAGGAGAGGAATTTCGGAAAAAACACTCGACTAAAGAATACCTAAGAAGGAATTAAAAAAAGATTTATGTAAAATTAACTATAAAGAAATGGTCTTCAGGTTTCATAAAATTCTTAAGAAAACTTAGGGGAGTCCAGGTAAATATAGTGCAAATATGTAGTATATAAAACTTAAAATATATATTCCCATCAAGCAGCAAACCCTATAGAATTGTAAATATAAACAAATACAAGAGCACAAAATCCTATTAACCTAAACAAAACTAGTCCACAACGAACAAGAAATGCTCTGTCAAAGAAAGCAAATAAAATATAAATAACAATATGAAATAATAATAAATAAATTTATATAATAAATATAAACATATAACCTTCGGAAAAACCCTGACTGCCTGCCAGTTTTCCCACAATTTTCACTCACCCGTCACGTTTGTTTATAATGGCTTTTGAAGGGAGAGAAGGAAAGCCCAAAACTTGATGCCATAAAAATAAAATTAGATGGAAATTTATGATAAATTTCGTTGGCCTGTTAATTACAAAAATATATTCATAAATTATCCACTCGATTCGTGGCTCACTCTCTCTCTCTTCTGGAATGTTATTTATTATGACTTGGCGATGCATTTGCTGTCTGAATGTAAGGAGTTCCTGCCCTCCGAGAGTTGGAAACAAATTCTAATTAAAAACTCCAAAGTTGGAAAAGTTTTTTTCCGGCTGGTTTTGCTTCCGAAGTCTTGTTCACCTGTTTAAGCCGAAAAACTTAAGCGAGTGTCGGTTGAATGTAAATATAATTGCCACTAAAGTCCCAAACTAGTAAAACTTTCTAATGCACAAAGTGTCGAAAAGTTGAGCCATCAAATAAACATGAATGCACACACACACACACACACAGTGTGTGTGCTCTGCCAAATTAGTTATGCATTCATTTTGTTTTTATGAACTTTGTTCGGTGTCAAATGGGTTGCGAAAGGAGATCAACCCTTTGCTGGGGTCAGGGTATTCCCATGATCTCTGCCAAAGATTTCGAGAAAGTTTACACTCAGTTGAGTTCGAACTGCTGAAGGAAAATGTTTCGGGAAGTAATCATCGGTCTGATCAATGTCTTCATGGGCCTAGACATATTTGAGATATTGGCAAATGGTAACTATAGTCAAGTTTTTCTTAATTAATTTATAAACTAATTTTATCCCAAGATCGCACTGAGGTGGAAAAATTTGGCAAGGCCCTGCTTACCACCGCTTCGGCCCTATTGATCCTGGGAACCTTGTTTGCCCAAAAGCAGCACAGGGCTAATATTCTTTTAATTTGGCTAACATCATCGCTGATATATTTCGGCACACAGTTTTATTCAATTCGAAAATGTTATTATTACAGATGCACTTCTCTGTGGATTTATGCCAGTAAGTAAACCATCTTTCTAAGTATTTTTAAGTTAAATTAATGATTTATTTCTTTCAGTTTTTCTTGTATGCATGATTGCTGTGATCTACAAGGCCTATACAAAGGAGCTGGAAAAATCGAAAGATAAAGCATCAAGTTTGGGGGAAAAACAGCCAACACCCACAGCTCCAGAGGAATCACATCCCCCTTTATACAATTCAATTATTCCGCAAGTTCATGTTTATTAAACTTTTTGTTTATAATTTATTTTCATTATTGAAATGAGCAACGAATGAGTGTTTTATATGTTCTATATTCCTATTTTACTTGTGTGTAAAGCTTAAATTAAATGTGCTAAAAATGTGGTTGTACTTAAGCTTTTACTTATCGTATGAAACACTATCTCCCAACCAGCGATTAGATTAGATTTCCCTTTTATTCGCAATCATTAATTTCTATCTACAAACAGTTCTTTGTGGACTTTTGTGCTAAAAACATTGAAATGTGTTCAATACGAAATTCAAAATATCTTCAACTGGCCATAGGCATTTTAGGAATTATAATTCCCTTGGCCACCATGGGCATACCTTATAAATGTAAGACTTAAATTGAGTTTCCTCGTTCTCCGTTTAATAATTAAATTGTTTCAAACAGATCAAACATCTGTTTTGGCCATTCTGCGACCCATTGAACTAGTGGCTTCTGGCTTACTCATCTTTGGATTGCTAAAGCAGCAAAGTCTGCACAAAAAGGAGATTATGTTAACCTGGTTGATCTGTTCCTTGGCGTTTATAGCTGGCATTTTGTACAATTTTTTACAATATACCTGGCTATTTTTTGATGGAACTTCGATTATAATCAGTGTCACTCTATTGCCAGTCTCAGGTGAGTCAACAGCCAACAATCTCTGATATTTCAAGTTAAAAGATAAGGCTTATAAGAGTCTATAACTTAAGTTACTAAATCTTTTATTAAACTTTAGTTTGTTCTTGATTTTATATATTTTTTCAAGGCCTTTGAATAATTTTTTTATATTTTTTACAGCCCTGATGTGCGGCATGATGTACGTGATGTACAATTCCTATGTGAAGCTGATTGATGACAGCGATGAAAAATTGCTGCCAGCCTAAGGAAGGAGCTCATTTACTCCCCACCCCAAAGAAGAAGTTTTCTCTCTACAATTAGAGGGGTTTTGGCGGGAGGGAAAATAATGCTAATGAGTGGTAGAACTGCGGCTGAGTTCGAGTGGCAAGTCGACTAATTACAGTGAAAACCAACTACGAGTGGCTCAAAGCTTGCCTTATGTGAGAAAATTTTAATTAAAAAACGCTCGCTCTTTCCACATGTTGTGTGCCGTTGGCCCCCTTGAAAAGTTTTCCGTGAAAAAGTTTGTCAATTTGTACTCAGGTCGAATATTTTTTGTACAGCTGCATTTAATTAGGGTTTTGGGATAAGCCAGGTTTTCACTGGGACCTTGTTTAATTTCTTAATTTAATTTCTTCTTTGAAGCAAAAAAAAAAAGAATATATATATTTGTCTTGTAAAGTCATCCATCGATTTCCGATTAAATATTCCAGCTCTTGACCAGTAAATATGCCAAATCATTGCGGCAATTTCGATGCCAATGCCGATGCGATTCGATTCGGTTACATTTTGGCACGTATTTAGAGCCTGGCCAAGGACCGAGCATAAAAATTATATTAAATTGGCATTAAAATCATGGCCTGGTCATTGCCAACAGCAACAGCAACGAGGCAGGGCCACTTCGAAGAGCCATTAAAATAATAACCAGACCGGAGGAACCGAAACGGACCGGGGCTTCGCCTGGTTTGGCCAAAGGTCAAAGGCCAGACCGCAATGTGTGCTTAAGCATGGGCAGCACGTGCTGCAATGAACTCTCCCTCAACTCCGGCAATCGGCAGCATACTTATGCAAATAGTCCGGAGACTGTGCCCAAGGAGTTCCAGCTGGAAATTGCAATTCAATGATCGAAAAAGACCAGGACAGGCGATAATGGAGCTGGCAGATTTCATTTCCTGTCAAGCCGGGACAAGGCTTAGGAGGAATGCACTGGGATTAACTAAGGGATAAAGCTTGGTCTAATAAATATGAAAATATATAAAAAAGGTTAAGGGATTAATAAGAGTTTTTATAAGACAACCTTTTGGTTTATAAATTTTTAAAACAAATGTTAGAGATATTTTTAAAATAACTAAGCTTGGTTTCAGCTCCCCAAAGGCCTTAAAAATTGTTATAAAATTATAAATAATTTAATTTTAAATGTATTTCAATGATTTTCCCTCTGTGCAGACTGCCAGCCAGCCGGCTTGTCAACGGGGCGACCAAAACCATTAACGCATTAAGCGGACAGCTCGCCATCAACCCATTGAAGTTGTCGACATTGATTATGGGAATACCGCAGCTGGAGTTCAATTACACAAAATTAAAGCCCTGACTGAGGCTGAGACTTTGGCTGAAAGGTTTTCGCCACTTCACAGGGCCATAAATTATGCAGCCAATGTCTAAACAGAAACCGAAACAGAAACTGAAACTCAAACTCAAACTCCCAAAAAAAGCAAAGCAAAAGCCAGGCCAAAACTAAACGCGATTATCTTAATTTATGCAGGGTCAGGCGATGGTTTACTTATGCGTATCCGATGGTTTGTGCAGCCCTCGGAATAAATATAAATTGCAAAAACTGTCAAAGCCAAACCGTAGCGAGGAGCCAAAGTCCAAGACCGAAAAGGGAATGCAATGACCAGGATATGTGTGTCCTGTGTGTGTGCCCAGTGTGTGTGTTTGTTATCGTTTGTGGCACAATAAAGGAAATTTTTATCGCCGCCGCATTTGACATTTGAAGTATGCGCTACAAAATTTATTGTTGCCGCTGTTTCAATAAACAAGAACAGCAACAAAAGGCGAGTATAAAGAAAAGAGAGAGGCGACCCATGTGTAATACCCGATTGGAATTTCAATTTGAGATGCTTTTTTTTTGTATCTTTGGGTCCTGGACATGCAAAAGGATGCCACAGCCTCTACCTGCTGAGAGAGAAAAAAAAATAAGGGGGAGAATGAAAATAGTTGCTTCTCAGGTGAAGCCAGAGCCGGAGCCTGTCAATGATTGTTTAAGATTGCTGCCGTAATTGTGTCGGTTGTTTGTTCTCCTTTGGCTATGACTGCCAGCAATCAGCTTATACATATTGCATGGCCATCCTGCAATAAAACGATTCGCACACCCACTAGGAGAGGGAATAGGAGAGGAGAGGGGAGCAGAATCGGAGAGAGAGAGGCACTGGCGAATGCGTGTCCTTCGGGGCAATGGCTGACTGCTTATCCCCAGCACGTGCCCCACTGCAAGATGGGTACCGGTGCTTGAAAAAGTATCAAAACACTGAGAAAATGGTTTAGGGAATTTTCTAATATTTTTTGTCAGGCTTCAGTAAAGCCAGGAGATCTCCAAAAATATTTATATATCATTAAAAGGTTCCTTTAAATTAAATTTTTAATTTATTTCTAAACTTAAAACTATTTTTTGCACTGTTTTATGGATACCAGTGCTTTTAAAAATAGCGAAACACTGAAATAATGTCTTAAAGAATTTTTAAATATTTTCTTTTGGTATTTTTATTATTTTTAAGACTCTAAAAAAAGTAAATCTATGTTTTTCAACCACCTCTAACTTCCATTTTTAACTGAATTTTTAACCTAATCTTTTTTTTTCGAGTGTTGCCACCTGCTGGTGTCCAAATCCACTCCCATACACGCACAGCTACACACTCACAAGCACGCACAGCTGCCGCTTGCAACGTGACGTCAATGCGAATGCGCTTCATGCGTTGCTGCTGCTACTGCTGCTTTTGCTCTGGCCGATGGTGCGTATACGCAATGCCAAAAAGCATCCGCCCCGTGTTCCGACAGAGCAGATTCCCAGATTCCCAGCTCTCCCCCCAACCATATAGCCATTGCTCTTTTACATAACAATGGCATTTGCGCGAGGCGCTAAGTGTGACAATAAATTGTCCTGTCAACTTGTATTTATCTATATCGTGACCGTTTCCGACGCCAGGACCAACGACCGGCGGGCGAAAGTTTTGTGTTAGGCAAACAACAAGTGGGCGCAAAGAGAGGAGGCTGGCTTTATTACCTTGATTCAGTCGCTTCTCTTTTTTGTATCCTTCGGGTTCATTGTCTCTCTCTCTCTCTCTCTCTCTGTGTGTGCGTGAATCCTTTTTGGGGCTTCAGCTGTCTGCGGGCGAGTTCATATTAAATTCGCAGGACTCGCGTGTGCCGCGCAAACAAATAGCAAAAAAGGAACAGAAAACAGAGAGAAAAAAGCAAAAACGAAATGGCTAAAAGCCAGGCACAATGCAGCACCATCTCTGGGGCATAATTTGCGTTTAATGAATTGTGCAAAAAGATTTTTATTCACTTAGCCCCGTCGCATATATATACATATATACATATGTGTGGCCATAAGCCGCTTAGCGGCATTTTTGGTCTAGCAAATTGAAAAGCTGCAAGGCTCCATTTCGGGATTACTTGCCGATCAATTATTTAGTCATTAGTGTTACAATAACCCCGTGTGTGCGTGTGCGTGTGTGTCCTTGTTTGATCGATGAACCTAGCCGTGGACAGGGGGCAGCACATTGACTAATTAAGATTAATTAGTGGCATAGAATTTTCAATTACAATTTTCGGGGGGTATTTCTGATGATTTCATGAGAAATTCCTGTGAATATAATTCAAGGATTTATTAAAGCTATCTCAAGGACTTTTTTCTCTTTATATTCCCAAATCTGTCAGTTCATCATTTCGAGTGCAACAACAAGAACAAGAACAATGCTTAACACCACATCAAGTTAAGATGATAGCCGTCATGACAACAACACACGCCAAACTTTTCAAGATACACAAAGAGCTGAAGCTGTAGCGGGAGCCGCAAAAAAAAAAAACTGGCGGCCTCTGTAATTTACACGCTTTTCCCGACCTCCCCCAAGACCCCCTCTCCCCCCTCTTTGGTTGCCTCCATCAACGTCAGGCAAACGCTTTTCCTGATAGCGGACATCCTCCCCAAGCGCTGCACACTATATACGTTTATATACACTGGGAAAATCGGAAAAATATAAATAATATATTTTTGAAAAGGTCAGAGATTTGGACAATGACTTTAAGAATTTTTAAAAATATTTTACAGCCTTAGATTAAGTTAAATAATAATATTTAAGACCGTTTTGAAAGGCTTGTTAAGAGGAAAATTAAATGAATATGTACCTAACTTTTTAAAGTATTAAAAATATATGTTAATATTCTTTCTATTTTTACAACTAATTTTATAGTTAAATTTCGTTTTTTCTAAATAATTCTCATACTTTTCTCCCAGTGTAGTCATCCTTTATCTGACGTCAAGATGCGGACGTACGTAAAGTGCGTAAATGTGCGTGTGTCCCGCATTTAATGCGGTCTGCCTTGGCGATAAACTTTTGCAGCTGTCTCGGGCCTACTTCCCAACCAAAAAAAAAAAATAAATAAAACCGAAAAAACCCCCAAACCAACCCCCATTGCCACACCCCCTTTTATTTGGCATTTTTTGGATTGCCGCCTTCCGTTTGGCTCAATCATTTTACGTCTCATAAAACATAAATAGCAATCGATTCGTGAAGGGGTCCCTTCGCAGTCGCAGTCGCAAGTCTCAAGTCTCCGGATCTCCGACACTGTCATTGTTTCGTCGGCGACAATTTGAATTATCCCGTAGCAGAGATAAAGCCCAACAAAAATATATATAAATCGTAAAAACACACCTCGATGTTGGCATACTCTTTCGCTTTCGGAAAGCTAAACAAATTTCGGTTTATTATTCGGACGGTAAATAAACAAAGTGAGTTTTGTGTGAATTTTTGTAAAATCATTCTCTTATCGTTAGACTTTGACCGTGGCTGATTTTTAAAAACAAAAATATATGTTCATGTTTGTTTAAGAACTTTGAACTGCAGTTCAATTTATTGTATTTTTAAAAATTTTATTTATTTATGTAATGCTAGCTTTTGTGGGCGAGCAAAAGGCAGTTTAAATAATGCTGCTTTTATGTGGTGACTGGAATTCGAACGGGATTTTTGGGTTTCCAAATTTACTAGAATTTATTTTTATGCAGATAATTCTTTATTTATATATTATATATAAATATTAATGGTAAAATCAAACATTTATTTGTGGTTTATTATGAAATATAGCAGCAATATTTAGCGCTTAAAAAACTTCGAAATATTTGGCTGTAAAATATAACAATTTTGAATTAAT